>JAJJMC010003991.1:4423559-4489823 GCA_023531435.1 Papaver californicum | reverse complement strand
TAAAATTATCAAAATTACTTACCTAGATACACTTTTGTTCATCATTGGCTTAATCTTAGTGTTGATAATCGATTAATACCCACAAACCCTTGATTGATCGTTGCTTTTTCTTGTTTTTCTTTTTTTTTTTTGCAGGGAGGAATAAGCAAAGGAAGAAGCAACTTCTAAAAAACCCAAAAAAACCAAAAAACCCGTAATAACAAAAGGCAACAGAGATTTTTTGAATTAATCGGCGATTAATTGAAAAAATCGCCACAAAAAAACGCCGATTTTTTGAACGAAAAATGATACAGAGAATTTTTTGCCGAATTTTTGCCGAATTTTTGACAAAAAAAAACGGCTGTTTATGGGTACTTTGACGGAATGGCAAACTTGTAATTTTTTGGACTAACGGTCGGTTAGTTTGACCGTGTTGACTGACGGTCTTACGACCCAAACACATCATTGGACAAATTTACGACCCAAACACTCTACCATACCAAAACCTACGACCCAAACACAAAATTTCTCATAATTTAATGTTTGTTTGTACTTCTTCAAATGATATGCTTGTTTTGTTGTTATATGTTGATGACATTCTGTTGACTGGGAATTCATCCGATTTGATTGATACTTAAATAATTTCACTCAAAAAGGAGTTTGCAATAAAAAAAGTTAGGTGAGTTGGGATGTTTTCTTGGTATAGAAGCTGTGAAAAGTTCTGACACTATAACTTCAACTCAAAAGAAGTATACTATGGAGTTATTAGAAAAACTAGTATGCTAGATTGCAAGTCATATGAAACTCCTGTGGTAAAGTCTCCTAGAGCCTTTGTTAACGATTGAACTAAGCTGGATAATCCTAGTCAGTGTAGAACAATTGTTGGAGGTTTACAGTATCTAACAGTTACTAGGCCAGATATTTGTTTTGGAGTAAACTATGTGTCTAAATTTATGCATTCACCAACAGATGTTCATTTTCAAATTGTTAAAAGGATTTTGAGATACTTAAAGAGTTCTGTTGGAATGCGAATTGTCTTGAAAAAGGGTGAACTAAGTAGTTTAAAGGCATTCACATATTCAGATTGGGTAGGGTGTCCAGATACTAGGAGGTCTACTTCAGGTTATGTTATTTTCCTTGGTGATAATTTCGTGTCTTGGTCTTCTAAAAAACAGCAAACGGTTTCAAAATCTTCAGCAGAAGCTGAACATAAGTGATTGTATGTTGCTTCAGCAGAGTTATAATGGATTGCTTCATCATTGTCTGAGTTAAATGTTTTAATTAAAGGTCCAGTTGTTTTTTCATGTGATAATACATGTGCATTATTTTTCGCATCGAATACAGTTTTTCATGCCAGGACAAAGCACACAGAGATTTAATTTCATTCAATCAAGGAGTTGGTGGAGAAAGGTTTTTTGAAGCTGCAGCATATATCAAGCCAAGACCAACTTGTTGATCTTTTCACGCTTATACTTTCCAACTTTTTCAAGATCGTTATTACAGCTAATGGGATCACCTTCTACAGCTAATGGGATCACCTTCATCTGTTCAAGATTCAGTTTCTTAGATTGTGGTTTTCTTTTTTAGTCTGTATTTTCTTGCTTATGCCAAACTGTAATTGACTCTCTCAATATCAGTTTAAAGGGGATGTATTGGATATATGTAAGTCAATGTAGTCAAGTCAAGTATTGACTTGACCTTAGTCTAGTCCAGCTGTTCTCCAGCTGTTCTTACAGCTTATCTTTTGTAATAAATATCCTGTAATAACTCTAGAATGAGTTACTGAGAATATTCTCATAATAAACAGATTACTAGTTTCTCATGATGGGACAAAGAGGTCACTCACAGATCAAAATAGAAAAGACCCCAGTGACCAATCAGTTCATTGATCAAAACACAACAATTTCTAACATGGTAAGAAATGCTTCTGAAAGGATAATGGAACCATTTCTGGCGAGTAGGGTCTTGACAGGCTAAAATTTTGGATGTGTTATGACTATCAAACAACCCTCAAGGCATTACTAAGATAGATACTCGTACTACATGACAAGAAAAAGGCAGAGAAAACAACAGGAAACCGAAAGGAACTATTCGGTAGCTCAATTCTTCAACAAAACAAATATGAGCAACTGAGATTGATCCTAGAAGGGGAAAAAAAGGTATGGACAAAATGATTACAACAGGGTTCATAACTTTTTACCGACTATTTTCCAGGTGTACTTGAGATATCGCATCAGTAAGAAGGATTGCCGCTTCTTTTGTCTGTCCTGTTTTCCAAACCTTAAAATTAGGGGTAAAGAAATGCTTGCTTTTCCACATTTTGAGTAAACTCATTGAGAATGGTCCCTGAACTTTACCAGAAGGATCTAGATAATGCCATATCGAACTTTCAGGGTTATCAAGAATTAGGTTTCCACGAGCATCTTCATCGTCGTTGGCTAAATCAATTACCACAACATCCACCTTATCCTGACGTTTGTTTATAATTAGGGTGTTTGTTTCATTGTTTCTCAGCTTGACATCCTCTATTGATGCTTGTTGCTCAATGTCATTGGAACGAGATTGATTCTGCTCTTCCTTAACAACATCAACTTCCAATTTATTACAGATTATAGAAACAGATGCTGCAGCTACGAACAAACAAGAAAAAAACCATTCGTCAATGACTCCAGACAGACATAGGCATCGCATAACAAATAATAGAATTCGTTTCGAATTAGAGCAACTAAGACACATTCTTCTTTCTAATTCATTTCCAGGAGATGATCACTTCAAAATTCTGTCTGGTAGAATCTGACATTGAAGAATCTCTCATTCAAAAGGAAATAAATGTGGACGGTTTTAAAGAAAGGATTGCATGTAAGTTGGATAAGCTATAAATTCACCAACCTGTTACTTTCTCAGCCGCTCTGCCATTAACAGTTTCCCCATTTCGATCTTCATTCCCCGTGAAAGTTAGTTTAGCAACAACATTTCTACTCATGCCATCTAGACCTAGAAGACAAGATTACCTAATAAATAAAATAAACACGAAAATACTATAGATACCCATGTTAAAACTGATGGAACTTCCCGCTCCAAAGAAATCTTCGGTTGACTTAAAGTGTGCACATAAGTTGAAAGTCCAATGTAATAAAGATCAAGTCCATTCACCTTGTAAATTATCAGACACTCCGACAACAATGTTTCCCCCATCTTTAACTTCATTCATAATTATATTTGATTCAACAACTGCGTAAGTAATACTGTTTCTCTTGCTATCTGAACCTGGAAAACAAGAATGACAGAATAGTAATGCAGTTGGCAAAGCGTAAAAATGTCACAGGCACAGTAGTTCTAGTAATGAAGTTGTGTGACTTCCATAAATACACTCCCTCAATTTGGGATATCGGCAGTAATCAGAGAAGGAGACTGCCTTTCAATCTGTGATAGGTTTCTCAATAGCAGCTCACACATCAAGAAAGAAATCAAGTCATAGCTATAACTTGCCCTAGATGCACGCCTGCAGCTGACTTTAGCTCTGATATGCTTGCGTTTAATACAAAAGAAAGCTATTTTCCAAAATAAGCATTTATGTGCATATCTACAAGTATTCTAGATTTCATCTTTAGAGAAAGTGCTGAGTTAGCATTAACATAATTCTGTGGTTCTGACAAAGAAATTTAGGGCTATAAATTCTAATTCACTAGTCTGGCATGTAAAGGTGACAATATGTTTAAAATCTGCATTTGCATTGATTGTGAATATAGCAGGGTTTACTTGAATGAAAATGAGATGAAAGAAGAAATTCTTTGTAAGATTGAACAGGATAATACTCTTGTTAAGTAATGGAGAAAAGGATTTGTCCGACCCCAGAAATTCTTTGGAAGACTGAACAGGATGATACTTATGAAAAAGATTTACGCAATAGGATATCAGGGCACCTGCAGGTATAATTTCTCCATCTTTAAGACTAGATGAGGTTTCTTTTCTTGCCCCGTCATCAAGAGATTCTGAATCCCTGGAAAGGATTGATCTTGGTGAATCATCGGTGTTAGGGTTTTCATCTCCAGGCAACTCAGCAGGATGCTCAACCTCACTTTCATCAATTACTAGTGGAACTTCTTGTATCAATCTTTCCCTTTCAGATGGTGACTGAAGTAGCATCCTCCTCTCAAGGTACTCACAGAGCGTAGGATCTCCAGCAAGTCAAGGGTAATATCACATGAATACTTATAAGAAAAATCATAAAACCAAAATTCTAACATGCTGCCCCATTAAAAACATGACACTCAGTGAGGAAAATAATATAATAGGTAAGACATAAGGGATCTCTCTCATGCATAGTAGTTATATGTAACTAGAAATATGAGAGTGAGTGAGAGCACAATTGCACTCGTGCGATTTTCATGGATTACACTAAAGTAACACTCTCATGAAGGATATTCTCTGCGCCATCCCTTTTCATTTGCTCGATCGATGAGATTTTGTAACAGGGCAAGCTCTCTTTCGATCCACTGAAACAATTTGTTAATGAGAGAAAAGCAACATGCAGAAATAGCATAAGCAGTGCAAGATAAAAGTTCTAAAAAAATGGTTAAATCTAAAATGCGGCTATATATGAAACTTTATGGCCACCGATGGAATTTATTCATTGACAGTTATAAACCTCTTTGAGTGAGTCCAGCAATTTTTTCCTTTTCCTTTTCATTGTATATTCAGTATTTGAATTCTGTCATTCAGTTTAGGTGCCCTCAAGCATACTACTATCTTATACCATATCATCAAGAAAAAGAACCTCCTACACAAGCAGGACCATCACAGTTACTAAGTGAGTCCTGACCAATGAACGGGCTCAAACGAAGATGGAGAAAGGTACCACCATATTTTAAATTTTTATAAGGTTCAAAAAAGCTTACATGATACGTAATATCCTCGTGCAGAACTCTGGCCTTCCCTTCAAAATCCCACTAACGGAAAGCAAAAAAGGAGAAAACTGTAAAGATTTGATCAGCAGACAGTTAACAGAATACATGAAAACAGAAGGTTTCAGAGTGAGATATCCTATATCAGTTACAATTTTCTCGATGAACACCTTTTTTTTTACCAGGACGCTTATATGGCTCCCTATATGTAGCACATGTATTAAATTCACTCAACAGCAGTCAGATGGGAAAAAGATTCAACATATAATCTAGTCAAAGATCAGGATTTCTAAACAATTAAGAGTTTCACACGACTGGAACAGGAAGTCTAAGTGACCAATTAACATATAGTCTAGCACATGTATTAAAGGAAATACACTAATCTGATTACATTGTTAAGATCTTTTTGAAGAAATTGTGACTTCGTGGTTAGGAGAATATGCAAGGTATTACTATTCTCGGAATTTCATAAGCATTTGCAAGTAACTTTAACAGAAGACATAGGTGAAGTTAAAACTTACAGTAGTGGGCCTCTTCACCTGACCATATTTCACACGCTGCCGTAAGTCCTCACACTCTTCCTGCAAACAACACAAAAGCAAGTTGACCTGAAAATCGAACGAGAAGTAATCTCTTTGTGAGGTGAAAATACATCCACCAAACAATTTTTTTGGGCCATATTATCACCTTGAGTTTTCCTTGTCTAGGTCTAACTAGACAAGTCCTTATGCAGTGTTTCTCTAAGTCAACTAAATTTCTAACTAGTTCCGTATGAGTCTGGCCAGTTGAATTCTACTTGCTAACAAAGTTAAGCGATCTCTCGGAGAATAGGTCTGTAACCAGTAGACCATGAGATCCTACCAACTTGGCAGTCTGACAACAATGTAAATATAATAAAAACATCAGTAGTTCTGTACTGTCTTTTGGCCCAACAGAATCAGTACAGTTATTATTTTAATGTGGCAGTCAAAAAGCAGCTTCACCTCAGTGAAATCATCATCCGACAGCATGCGAATCTGGACACCGTCACTCATACTTGAGAGTTGCAAGATAATCCCTGCACTACTCTCACCTGTCTCCGAAACCTTCTGTATCCCTGAGGTACAGCAAATAACATATCAACATTATCATATACATGGGCTTATACATATTTGTTCGCGATAGAATGTTAAATTCTAAGAGGGGTTGTCTAGCAGGTGAAAGTTCAACCGAGTTAGTCAGCACAACATCTGCTTGATTGTATTGCACTACTGACTAACATTATGTGACTACTGGTACAACCGTCGGATATCCATAAAGCATCTCAGTGTACCCACAATATATCCTACGATTGAAACTCACTGCCTGACCAAATATTGTGAAGGGCATATGGACCAACCTTTTACCTATTGAAAAATGCGAACATGCGATAATTCACGTGAGACATGAAATTATAACATCTACTAGACACATAATGTGTGGAGATAGGATGCACTGCTGAGACATAATATGTGACACTCATGCCAGAACTTGATTTCATTCGCCATAGAGCATACCCTATCATATTTGCAATGCAATTAGCTGTACTTCGAAGCATAGTTTCAGCATAAGAGAGAGTGAATGAATGCATAAGCAAACATCACTCTAGTAACAAATACATGAACCTACCAGTAACTTGCAGAAGCTGGTGAGAATTTTTTTGGAGGTAGTCATTAGGGTCACTTTTGACCCTAACAAAGCTTCCAACCACTTTTCCATCAAAAGTATCAGGCTTTTTTAATAGATTCTGAACTAAGCTCCTTTTCAAATAAACCAACTTGATGTTTTGAGTTACTATAGAAGCAAAACAGCTACGCGGAGCCAACTTAATTTTAATTGCCCCGTTTGTCTGGTCCAAGCCTGTCCTTCTTTGCCTTTTGAAAGAATTTGAAGCACCTTCACCCTCTTCCGACTCGTCACTCAACTCATCCTCCTCTGATGAATCCTGGTTATCACGTAAATGTGGTTCCAACAAGTCACGAATTTTAGTTCGGTTCACTGTCCTCTTCCCTAAAACAGAAAGGAGCCTTTCATCGCATATAACCCTCTTCTTTTTTTCTCGATCAGTGAGTCTGTTATTGGTGATATATTCGTTGATGATTTTGACCAAATCAAAAAGAGAATAAGTCTGGCTTGGATCCTTGCCGATGGATGTAAGAAATTCTATGAGAGGTTTCGATCCCCACCCGATAAACACCCTTTTCGTTTTCATTTTTCTTTTCATCGACTTCAGTGCAGGATGTAGAATCCCATTGGATGGAACCAATGCCAATGTTGTTAGATCTTCCACATTTTCTTCAAAATCGGATAACAATTCATCCTCCTTATCAGCTATAAAAAGTTTATCTGAATCAAATTTCTTTTTGTAGCCCTCTCTTTTATTGCCCTTGTAGCCTTCTTTTTTATTGCCCTTGCCCTTATGCAATAGTCTGTCTGCAATATAGAGATCTTCTAAAGTTACGCCTTCCTCATCTTTTATTAGATCCCAGTATTCCTTAAACAGGCCCTCATATGTTTCCCTGTCCTTAAAATCTATCTTGCCCTGCAAATATAGCAGGAAATAATATGACTAAACATAACAGACAAGGTTACGAATCCGTGAAGGTTTGTCAAAATTTAATCAAAGCACGCTTAGGAAAGCAATCATACCCCGTCAGAGTCGACCTCGACATTTTCTTCTATCAATAGAAGAAGCTTTAAGCATTCACCACAAAAGCTCTTTTTTGCTCTGAAATTCACAAACTCCGCACCTTTAACACAGTGTTTGCATACAGCTTTCGGACAGGCAATGCAATGAAATTCTGGACCTCCACCACAATTGAAGCAGCGATGCCAGTCTACCAGAATCCAGAATTAAATTGACAGTTCAGAATGACGCAAAGAATGAAACATGAAAAAGTTGCCGTAATAGAAACGTGAGCTGGAAACTCATTTGAGTATTGTGTGTGACAACACAAACAGATCTACTAAGTACAGATGCTATCCAAAATACAGCAGACCATCCATCTAAACTTATATATGTATATTTAGGTCTACCAGAAAAAACCCAACATTGACTTATCTCATTTTTTATTATATTCCATTTCTCGCAGCTCCCAGAAAAATTACTTAGCATCGGAAACATAAAAAGGATATTTTCGGGATTCCATTAATGAGACACATACAGTGACAACCTTGGAGAAACTGGGCTACACATCTATATGATATATCAATGTTTGTGTACATGCAATAAGAACACTGTAACTGCCACTCTACGTCTACGTATCTGTTTACGGATATGTGCATTTACAGAACTTGGACCAAAAACAAAAAAGTAAGCAAAATGGTGAGTGTCTTACTACAAATCCAGGGCTCCCCCGTTTCCGGAAATGAAGGATCCTTTCCAACACACTCAGAGTGATAAGCTTTATGACAATCCCTGCAAAACAGTACCAAAGGAGTGAAGTCAGGTACAAATACCAGTTGGTAACAATAACATACTACTTGGCACATGGAGAGAACAGTCGTAAACTAGGGACATTTTACCCTATCAAAATGGAAATAAAAAGATTCCAATAATTAACTATGTCAGCATAGTTGGGAATTTCTAATTTTGAGACAGGATGCTTGACATTGTGGTTTCTAGCCTCTTGAACCACAATTATTATAACATAACAAGGATTGCAAATTCCAACAATGAGATATAAACAGCACTTTCAACATAACATTGAGACTTCAGCAAAAGTTTTCTTTTCCGCTTTCCATAAAATACTTCTATAGACTTGAAGGCCAAAGCATTACAAAACTTAATCTATTTGAGTTCATTCATGATAACTGATTGTGCTCGACGCCGATTTCTTAATTATCAATTAAAAAGGAAAAAACATATCACTATAGAGGATCCCACTTCCCAGATTGGAAGCTATTTACTGACAGTAACCTTCCGCGTTTAAGACCCTAATCAACAATAATCACTAATCAGTGTTAATCAAGATACATTTCTTAGCACATAGATGTCATGCATGCATGGAATTAATTAAAACAAATACAAAAAGTTTGTCAGAATACAAAGTAAACAATACAAGAGGGAGAGTCCCTGGATATATCAACAACCCAGCATTTAAAAAAACCCTTTCTTTAACAGTAAACCACACAAACACTTACAAAAACTATGAGGAGAAAATACCCCTCACCAAAAAAAATCCACCATGGAAGGGAGAGAAAGTGAAAACTGAAAAGGAAGAGGAATAGAGAGAGAGAGAATTACTTGTGGTCACAGACGAGAAGTAATCCACCATCTTTACAATGAAAACACCAATCTTCTGCTACTTTCTCTTCATTGTTTTCCTCACCATTCTCAATATTCTCCATCTTCAGTACTCGGATCAATAAAAATGTTTGATTTTGATTTTGCTTTTTTTTTTCTTTCTTTTTTTCAAGTTCAGTTTTTTAATGCAAAACCACCTTCAATGTATACTAATAAATAAAAGGGTTTTTCAAAATCAAAGGATAAAAGAACTTAAGCTAGAAATATTTTGATCCAACTTTGATTCCTAATAACTAACTAGCTAGAGTGGAAGTACTCAAAAGAAAAATGATAACTTTTGTTTTTTTTAAATGAAAAAAAAAGTGAAATGATCTCTGAGAACCAAGGAATGTAGTAGAGAAAATTGCAGGGTTTGGGAAAGTAGCAGTGTTATTTGGATTCCAATGATCTTGCTTTCCCAAGTTGGGGATGAATGAAGTAGGTAGAGAGGTTTTAATGAGGGTTGATAAGAACTGAAGCTGTTGGTACCGACTGACATATTTATAGCTGTTTTAGTTTCATAGTCTTGGAGTTTGTGTTAGTGGTGGACTTCGAGAGTTTGGAAATGAGATTATTAGTATTCGGGGTAACATAATTTTGACAAG
The DNA here is from genome assembly GCA_023531435.1 of Papaver californicum. Lineage (NCBI taxonomy): Eukaryota > Viridiplantae > Streptophyta > Magnoliopsida > Ranunculales > Papaveraceae > Papaver > Papaver californicum. The sequence continues at coordinate 4,480,032 of JAJJMC010003991.1, read as the reverse complement.
AACTCGTTGGCAGAAATGAGATTACTCCAAAAATAAACATAATTTGACAAAAACTAGTTTTGTACTTGTTGACAGACTCCAAAAATACGCATTTAAAAGGTGCCAGTGGTAAGGGAAAATCCAGTGTAAACCTAAGTAATAATATGAAGCAGCAGTGTGTAATTATTAAAATGATCCTACTTTTATGGTTATTTTAATGGACCTCTAGTTCTATGCTGTGAGTGCACTTATTTGTAATTATAAAAAATGCATCTATTCCTTTCCCGTATTTTTGAGGTTGCACATTATTTTTGAATCTAACGACTATTTATCTTAAATTAATCTATTATTCATGTGATACATGAGTCTGTTTTTTATAAAATATTATATTAATAGGAATAATATTTAAATATATATAAATTTATATTCAAATTTTATTTTTTTGTTATACCTTTTGTTCCAAAATCAAATATATTATTAAAAGATAGGATAAAAATTTTGAAACTCGAATATAAATAAAAAATGGAACAAATTTACTAAAAAAAAACAACCTACGTTACAACAAAATAATAATAGAAAAATTCTAAATTTCTATTCATCGATTTCATCCCCATAGGTCATTGTTTGGCGAACAACACGATCTATAAATATTTGGAGTTTTCAGAAATAAGTTGACGGACCATGGTTTTGGTATAGCCATCTGGTAAATCATTCTTCCTAATGACAATAATTTTTAATTTCGATGGTCCATACAATGTATTTGAAATACCAATGTACATATGTTCATTTTCCTGAAAGCTCCTGACCCACAATAGAAGCCTGCATTGTGTTGCCATGTGTACAGTTATCGTCTATTTGCATTGCAAAACAAATTCTCACTGGAAATTGATATCTAGTAATTGGTATTGTATCCCTTGATTTCATTACTTTCTACCATATTATTACCTTCTGATCCCAATAACATCCCCAGTTAGTACTTCCGCACCAATTCCATGTTCTCCTAGCTATGTTATGATTAACTTTGTGCCCTCAATAATGTGTTGTCTCATGTTTAAGTTATTTAAGAGAATAATATATAGATCATGAATCGGCGTGTTCGTATTTTCAACTTTCTTTAGAAATTCTTTAGGATACAACAACACTACTTCATTATAATTTCGAGTAGCAACAGATATATATAATCCTTGTTTAGGAATACATGTCATTCTCCGGGAAATAGGAATGCCATATGCTTATTTATTTCATATTGGATCTCTGATTTAATATTAGTTTCATTAAAACAAATAATATTGTTAAAAACTAATAAAACATTCAATAAGGTTGTTATCCTAAAAAGTGATAATACATTCAACAAACCAACAAAAAAACCATTCTTATAAAAAAAACAACTAAAATGCAATGGGTTTGTAGTCCCAACATCCTCAAATACTACAACTCTTCTTGTAGGTTCATCAAATAGTATGGCGTTTCAGTCCTTCTCCAAATTTTAATATTTTTTCAATTTCTCAAGATCAAATTTTAGTTCTTCTATATATCTTGCCTCTTCATGAGCAGAAGCGTCATCGAGATCGTGATATATCATACCTTCAAAAACTCTTTCAACCACTTGATTTTTTTAATTATAAATTTCTACATCTCGATTATTTCATGTGATTTTGTTGGTATTTTATTAAGATAAAATGGTTATCAAGAAATGATTTTTTCTTCACTAATTTAATGACATTATTTGGTTTTCCTTCTCGCTCCACAAATTTATAAATATTTTCGCATGTATATCATCAAACTTAATACATAATATAATTAAAATAGATCCAAAATTATATATATATTAAACTGTACGTGGATTCCATCTATATATCGAACGTATTTAAATCCGTAAGCATCCATGAATTATAATATCGTGTGTATTTTAAACCCGTGAATATATATGACCATTCCCATTATTTATTATGCAGTCATTATATGTGTACTTGTGAATTCCTATATATTAAGGAGATCATTTATTTCATTTGGGCGCAACAAAAGTTTAGATTCAAATTAAGCAATTATATGTAGATCGAGTGAGTGTATGTATGTATGTATGTATATGTACCTTGGAATTATCAGATGAACCCCTAAATGATCGAAAGAACCTCAAATCAATTTGTACAAAGAGAGTGCCACTAAGGTGGTGTTTTTTTTTTTCACTATATAGTGATTAGCACTTTAAAGTGAAAAGCACTTTAAAGTGCTTGTACTTTCAAATACTATTTTGTAGTGATGTATGTTTGTTTTCTAGGCATTTTAAAGTGCTTTTAAATGTTGTTATGTGTTTGTTTTTTCACTTTAAAGTGTTTTTTATGTTACAACTGTCTATTTTACCCTTAGATATGTTTCTTCCATTTTAATGATAAAATTCATCATCATTCCTCATGATAAAAACATAATAATGTCAACAAATCCAAAACTACCAAACAAAAGTTTAAATTCACGACAAACATAAACACAAGAACCTTAATTGTTGTTAAGAGTAACTAGTTTGTTGGCAATTTCCTCGCGAAGCTGGACCATTGCAAATTGATCTTGAGGCCTAAATTTTTCGGAAGGAAGCATCGGATCTTCCTTGTCGTTAACCACAAAATCATCATCTTCATATTGCGAAAACAACTCATCATTAAGAGAATACCGACGAAGATAGTTATGAACCGTCATACATGCAATTACTATATGTGTCTGAGTACGCAAGCTATAAGACGACATTCTTTCTAATATTTTAAATCTATTCTTCAATACACCAAAAGTCCTTTCGATCAAAAGTAAAAGAATCTCATTATTTAAAAAAGAACATAAGAAAGGTACAAATATTCCGGAAGAAAATGGTGTAAATTGCTTCACGAAATCAAAAGTATTTTTTGAAGGAAAAAAAAATCACTGTAAAGAAATATGAAGCTTCACTATTCTGTAAAACGGAGGTTACAAGAGAAGAAGTGAAAGAAAGACATACCTAAATCATGTATAGTAACCACCAGTAGAAGCGGTGGTGGCAGAAGTGGTGGGAGTTTAGACGTGAGACTGGTGAGAGTTTAGATTTTTAGGTTTGTGAGAGATTGGGGATAGAGTTTGGAATAGTAATAGTTGTTAAAGGATAAAATGGGTAGTAAGTGATAAATATTTGAAGTGGTAAAATTGAAGTAGCTTTTTGCTACTTCATATTATGCACTTCAAATCACCACCACTTGAAGTGATAATCACTATACAGTCAAAAAACAAACACCTCATTTTTTTCTGGTCCCACCATTTTAAAGACATTTGAAGTAAAAATCACTATATAGTGCAAAAAACAAACACCCTCTAAATTATAAGTTAAACCCGTATATTACAAACTGAATGGGACTATTAGACATGACTTTACGTGTATTTATGAATTATTAGGTCAGTTATATATGGAATTAGCTAATGTGTATACATGTAAATTATGCAGTAAATAATATTTAAAGTTTATTAAAGGTAAAGATTAGTAAAACATAAATTTTAACTAAGATATTTATACAGTGAATTATTCACTCACACCTGTGAATTCTCTGGAATCAATTTATTGTTTGTATTTAATCCCATATTTAAATTCAAAATTTTATTTACATTGATTTACTATTTAAAGTAAAAAAGATATATTACAAAGAAATTATTTGATAAATAGATGGCAATTTTATTAATATTTAAACTTATAATCCATCCCGCAGTCACAAGAATTATCGAAACATCAACCTCATATGGTTGAATATAGGTTATAGCGATATATAAAGTGACTTTGGAAAGCAGATTCACAAATAGAGAAATTTCATACGCACCAAAACCTAGTGAAGAAAATGTTTTCCACAACCTGCATAAAGAGAAAGAATTGGTATTCAAAAACCACACCGAAAATAAGATGGAGATACAGATACTTGCATAGAAATATACTACCATAGTTGTGCACGAATAATTTTCAACAATGAGATAAAGAATTTCCAGAAAATTTTAAAATCCTATATAATGGGTATAACCTCTCCCAGGCTTAAAATCACTTTAATGTGATATATATGAAATTCAAAAATGAAAATTACTTTGACATGCGATGATCCATTTTCTAACCAATAGTGTCATCTGTGGCGCAGACTGTAAGTTCACGGCAAAGGTAATATTTTTTAAATATCAGGCTTATAAAAATAATAAAATAATTATGTTCTTACCGGAGACTTTTACCTTAGTTTGGGTAAATAAGATATTAGTAAAATTCCATACAATAATTACAAACCCAATTTGAGGGTGTTAGTCCATATCTACCTCAATCTAAAACAATGTTCGTACCTATATACACACTGTATTTGTTCATTTATCCAATACCACTTTAGGAAACAAACAATCAACCTTCTTAAATATCTTCAGTAAAGAATGTTTTCAATCAGGGTAAACAATTTCCTTAAATTTTTTAAATTTTTCCATTAAGAAATGCATTTAGGAATCAGCTTGGTAGTGCTTCCATCCCTAGTCAGGACCAAAAGTAGAACAGCTTTACTGGAGTTCGCAGTACACATTAACGATGATCTAAATTCACTACCGATGATGCTAAACTCTCTAATGAGTAGTTCATTTGTAATCGATCATGGTCGTCATCATGGGCTAATTTATACAGCCACCAGTTTGTAGTATAATTAATAAAACTTCTTTCTTTCATTTTGAATATAAAGCATTAACTGATCAACCCTTTGAACGATATCCCAACTTGGCAACAGAAAGTTTATATGGTTCTTGTCGCTGCGCGTTATTAGCTAACCCCAGAATAGCTACATGCATTTTCGGGCAGAATTCGCTTTTCATTTTGGCAGCAGTGCATCTGCCAACTTTAATAATGGTACACCTTATTGTTGATGGGACTTATTGCAAATGACAAATAAATAAAAATTGGATGATGCACCTTGCTGTTTATATCACCAAACATAGCAAATCAAATATTAGAAATTTAGAATGATATTGGATCTTCAAATTTCTTTGTTGATGTTGCTATTGCAATCAAAACAAACAAACAAATAAATAAGTTTTATGGTACTCTTTGTGATTCTTCTACTTTGATATTTCTCATATCAAATCTATCAAAAATAGTGAACAAAATCCCAACTGGGAATTGAAATTGATTTTTCTATGGTAACTTCTTTTGAGGATAAAATGCAAAAAGCCGAAAAACCAAAGTAGCAACACCACTTCTGCCTCCGCACACAGGATGTATCTCATCCACACTCACTTTGGGCATTTGAGCACCTTATAATCCAACAGAAGTATCCACGACAAAATTAAGCAAGAATATTGTAGAAAAGAAAGGAAAAAAAAATAATCAAGAATTTTCTTACTATCTGAACCTTACGTATCCCTCTCCTCCCACCTTCAATCTTTTTTTAGAAAAAAAAAAGAAGAGAGAGGAGAAATAGTACCAATTTAAAAATGGCTTCGGAAATCACAAGTTTTTAGGTGAGCATCGTATCTAGCGTTAGAGCTTCTCTAGCTCAACATCAAAATCCTTCTTTGATTTCGAAGGATTAGAAATCCTTCCTTTATTTCGGAAGATTAGCTTAGTTGCAGAGGATTGAAATCTAACACAACTTATAGTGTTTTATCTCTCCCAAATTCCTCTTCTCCATTTTCACACTCTGGTGGTCATGCCAACTCTTTGTCTGTTATTGACCTTTAGCCATGGTTAAACAACTAAACAGTGACTCTGTTTGATCTTCAACCAAATGAATGCAGTCTTTGGCTATGGTTGAACATCTATAAGTTGACTATTTGTTGTTCAGCCCCGGAAATGCAATAAACTTTTGTTGTTGGCATCTTTTGGCCACATTTTTATCATGAGGCAGCAAGGTTGAAAGTATAGGCATTAATATAAGTTAATCACACGATTCTTGATGATCCAAATTTCATATTAGTAATCATATTAGAAACGTTACACTACTCAACAGTTCAGCTAACCTCTAGAAAACTCCAACTCCAAACAGAATGCCAAATAAGAAGTTTTTACAATAAAACTACCATAACTGCTACTGAGTTCATTCTTTTACCAACCCATGTATCCTTCCGTCAGTTTCCCATCTTGCTTATCTAAATGTGTAGCAGCAGTCTTCTTAGTCTTCCGTTTCACATTATGATGATCCAATATCTGCAACAGTAAAGTAATTTATGGTATTTTACGTGTATATACTGGAATCAACGTGTTTTACCAAACAAATAAAGAAGCAGATTCAACCAACTATTCATAACAATGTATCTAGTAATTATAATGATATATGCACTTTTATCACAAAGTTCCCACTCTGCTACTATTTCATAATCAGATCTCTAACCACAATCGATTTACATTCCCTAATTTACATTAATAGTAGCACGTCTTATGGTTCAGACCTTTGGACATTTGGAGAATGATTAGTGCCAAAAGTCATGTCCATAATAAGTTTGTCATGTTCAATGTCCTGACCTACTGTGAATACTCTCGCATATACACTCACTATTAGAGACTCACGTGAATCCTTGGATATATAGATATGATTCAAGAAAATCATGCATATCTAGATATGAGTTAATTGGAAATTTTGCCAACATAAAAAGAATCAAGGGAAGCACTCTATATCTTGAAAGAATATTTGGCATTGACTCTCAAATCAATCCAATATTCTCAATATCTCATGTGACATATCCTTCTAACTAATGCTTGTATCCTACTGTATATATTCATTAATATCTGTATTCCTCTGCAAGGTTGTAAAACGAATTCTTTCATAGTGTGCAACAATTATTTATATGGTATCAGAGCTTCTTCTCTAACGAGTTTTTTTTTTCTCCACCATTAAAACCATGTCTTCCGCATCCTCTGAGCAAAAACCAAATTTCATTATGAACACCCAACCCTCATCTGACTCAGACAAACCGTTAATAGCTCTCAATATCACTGCACAGATTAATGAAAGACTAACACCTTCCACCTTTCCTCAATGGCGAGCCCAGTTTGAGGCATTACTTATTGGCTATGATCTTCTTGATTATGTCAAACGCAAATTTCCATGCCCCTCCTCAGATGGTACTCCTACCCAAGAGTTGTGCAAAACCCATTGGGTTCGACAGGAAAAGCTTATCTTGAGTGCAATTCTAGCCTCAACGTCTCCATCAATCACTCCTCTCATAGCTACAGCTAAAGCATCCCATGATGCTTGGAAAAAACTTACCAATCTCTATGCTAGCCGATCAAGAACTCGTGCTATGCAGTTAAAGGAAGAACTCACCTTGATTCACTGTGAGAATAGGACTGTCTCAGAGTACCTTCATGCTGTGAAGAATCTAGTTGATGAACTAGCTATCATAGATCAATCCATTTCTGATGATGATTTAACTCTTTATGTGCTAAATGGTCTAGGCACAGACTATAGGGAAATCGTAGCACCTATACGTGCACGAGAGAAATCTTTAACATTTGAAGAGCTACATGACCTGTTAGTTGGTCATGAAACTTACCTTAGACGACTTGAAACGGAAACACACAACTTGGTTGCATCTGCAAATACACCAGAACAAGTCAGCAGCGCTACAGGCATCTTGATCCCTCCAGACGATTTTCAGGTACACATCCATGGCAAGTCAGCAACTCAAGCCTTCCTTCAGGCAGACATTCAAACAACGTCCAACGTGATGGACGTCGCTACACAATAAACACTAGAATATACAACAATTCCAACAGGCGTTATCATCCAAGATGTCAATTATGTGACCAGGACGGTCACACGGCCAAGACATGCTCGAAACTTCACTCCCAAAATGCTTCAATTAATTGTGCTGTAACTTCTGGAGAAAAAGAAAAAAACTGGCTACTTGATTCTGCCGTTTCTCACAACATCACGGGTGATCTCTCCAATCTATCCATGCACTCTGAATATGATGGAACTGATGAAGTGATTCTTGGTGATGGCTCAGGTTTGGTTGTCTCACACATAGGCTCTTTGGCCTTAAAAACTCCACATCGAAAATTTACACTAAATGACACCCTTTATGTCCCAAATCTCTGCAAAAAATCTCATCTCTGTGCATCATCTTACTAAACAAAACAATGTATTTGTTGAATTTCATCCTTTTCATTTTTTGTGAAGGGAAAGAGCACGGGGGCGATATTACTAAAAGGAGCATGTAACAACGGCATATACATCTTTCCGGAGTCAGTACAGGCGTCACCCAAGGCATGCATATATGCATGAAAGAACATCAACGGATGGATGGCACAAACGTCTTGGACATCCCTCTTCTAAAATTGTTAAACATCTTATTAAACAATTCTCTTTACCTATTTCATCTCAGAATAATTTGTCTGAATTATGTCAGTCTTGTTCTATTAATAAAGTACATCAACAATGTTTTCGTACTACAAGTCTTTGCAGTCATGAGCCTCTTGAACTCATTTATGCAGATGTATGGGGACCGGCCAGCTACACTGGGATTGAGGGCTCCCGATATTATCTTCTGGTTGTTGATCATTATACGAAATACATCTGGTTTTATCCCATGACTAGTAAATCTGATGTCTCTTTAATCTTTCCACAGTTCAAACGTATTGTTGAAAATCGCTTCCAGAAATCCATCAAAACTCTGTATTCTGACAATGGAGGAGAATTTCTAGCCTTAAGATCATATTTGTCTCTTAATGGTATCACCCACTTCACCACGGTTCCTCACACACCACAACAAAATGGTGTCTCTGAACGGCGACATCGTCACATTGTTGAAACAGGTCTTACTCTTATTCTTGATGCTCATTTAGATCTCTCTTATTGGCCACATGCCTTTCAAACAACTACTTACCTCATTAATCGTCAACCAACACCCATTCTGCACAACAAATCTCCTTTCGAAGCTCTCTTTGGTCAAATTCCGAATTATTCCAAGCTAAAAAAAATTGGGTGAATTTGTTATCCACTCACAAAGCCCTACAACTCAAATAAAATGCAACCCAAATCCAAAATATGTATCTTTCTAGGCTACTCTCTAACTCAAAATGGCTACAAATGCTTCGAACCTCATACAAAGAGAATGTATATCTCAAGGCATGTGTTTGATGAACACAGGTCTTTCTTTCCATCCTCTCTTGTCTCTGGTAAGTCCTCTAGACACTCTACAACAAAAAACCTTCAACCTCTACACTTCCACAATGAAAGCCATCCAAGAATCCCAAGCAACAACGCCTGTATTTACTACGGTAAGGTCGTCTGCTTCTGTCACATCCTTCTCAGGTAACACTGTCCCTTATAGCTCTTTAATTCCTAACATTGTACAAGATGCAGCCTACTTGAGTCAACTGCCAAGTCTTCCAGACGCACCTGTTCCGTCCACAAATGAGGAACGTCCAGGCCCAGCAGCGCTCCCTGCAGCTCCCGTTCCTGATCCAATTGCTTCAGCGTCATCAGCTCCTAACACAGGTATACAGTCAGGCAGTTCCTAGGGTCGACAGACATGTAATACAGCAGCACTACCTGAAGCTGATCCAACTGCACCAACATCTTCTGGTCCCACTACTAGCATACGGACATGTAGTTCAGAAAGTTTACAAACCTGCAGGACTTCACCGTGTGTACAAACAGGCAGTCAAGATTGCAGACAGGCAGTCCAAGCATCCACATCGTCTATAGCCCATGTTTCTGATCCAAATGTGTGCGCCAGCGATACTTCTCCGACTCAAACCAACGATCAAGACTTGGAGATTGTCCATCGTACTCATAATATGACAACAAAAGCAATGAATCAAATTTTCAAACCCAAACAGATTCATACAGCTTCCAGACGCCCTCTACCTCAAAGGATTGAACCAACAAGTGTGCGTCAAGCTTTAGCCGATCCTCGCTGGCGTAAGGCCATGTCTGCTAAACTCACGGCTTTGCTGCAATACGGCACTTGGGAACTTGTTCTACTCCCGGATGGATGCATACCAGTAGGGTGTCGATGGATTTTAAAAGAAAGGTTGATGGTTCAATAGATAAATTCAAAGCCAGACTTGTGGCAAAAGGCTATAATCAACGTCCGGGTATCGACTATACAGAGACGTTCAGTCCAGTTGTGAAACCAGCTACAATTAGAGCTGTATTGTCCATTGCAACAATGAATGGATGGGAGTTGCGGCAAATGGATGTCAATAATGCCTTTCTAAATGGTGATTTAACGGAAACTGTCTATATGGTACAACCGCCTGGCTTCAAAGACTCGTCAAGACCACACCATGTGTGTCGACTAAAGAAAGCCATTTATGGTCTAAAACAAGCACCAAGAGCGTGGTACACAACACTCAAATCTACTATACTTCAACTGGATTTTCAAAACTCCAAGGCAGACTCTTCACTGTTTGTCTATCACAGAGATACTAGTCATTGATACCTCCTAGTCTATGTGGATTATCTCATTATCACGTGCAACAACTCTGACTTTGTAACAGCTACCATCAAGCAGTTGGGTGACACGTTCTCACTAAAAGATATGGGTACTCTTCATTTCTTTCTTGGTATTGAAGTTATACCAACCAAGGAATGCATACTTCTATCTCAACATAAGTATATCAGAGAAAATTTTGGATACTACAAGCATGAGTGAAGCTAAAGATGTCTCAACACCCCTCTCTACATCACAAGCTCTTCAACTAATGGACGGTACAGCAGCTGTGGAATGTTCAGCATTCCGTAGACTAATTGGTAGCCTACAATATCTCACACTGACTCGTCCGGATATTGCTTTTGCTGTGAACAAGCTCTTACAATTCATGCATAAGCCAACTACTAATCACTGGTCAGCGTGCAAGCGGTTACTTCGTTACCTGAAATAGACCATCTTTCATGGGATTCAGAGTCACAAAGGGGGAACGTCCACACTTCGGACATATACAGATGCAGATTGGGCTGGCAATTTAGATGACCGGACATCCACTTCTGCCTACATCATCTTTCTAGGCTCAAACCCAATCTCATGGAGCTCCAAGAAACAACGAGCTGTTGCTAGATCATCCACAAAAGCTGAATACAGAGCACTTGCCAATGCAGCGTCTGAAACAATGTGGTTGTCAACGTTATTTTCATAGCTTGGTATCTCCATTACATGTCCTCCTCAACTGCTTTGTGACAACATTGGAGCCACACATCTAAGCCCCAATCCTTTCCATCATTCACGTATGAAGCATATTCAAATTGATCTATATTTTGTGCGTGATCTAGTTCAGAAAGGCAACCTTGAAGTCAGACATGTGCACACGAAAGATCAACTAGATGATCTTCTTACAAAGTCGTTATCGAAGAAGCGTACTATCTTTCTACGCAACAAGATTGGCCTTGCCGATGGAACGCCAATCTTGCGGGGGCGTATTAGAGAATTAAGTGAATCCTTGGATATCTAGATATGATTCAAGAAAATCATGCATATCTAGATATGAGTTAATTGGAAATCTTGCCAACATAAAGAGAATCAAGGGAATCACTCTATATCTAGAAAGAATATTTGGCATTGACTCTCAAATCAATCCAATATTCTCAATATCTCATGTGACATATCCTTCTAACTAATGCATTATATCCTACTGTATATACTCATTACTACCTGTGTTCCTATGCAAGGTTGTAAAACAAATTCTTTTATAGTGTGCAACAATTATTTATACTCACAACACAAGGTAAAATGGTTGCTATTTTTTTCAGCTTAGTTTTCGCTATCATTTGCTTAGTGATGTATGGTTCTTAGCTTTGCTTACATGGTTAACTTGTATTGTCCTGCATTCTTGCCCTTGTGTTGCGAGTTTATCAATGATACCACTAACAGTGCAAGTACTTATCAACAAATAACAACTCAAAATCCAAAAATAGATGAACTTATCCATACCCACAAAAGCAAAATTCAATAAATTCTATTAGAGCTAATTCAGTGGGATGCAAATAGAGAATAAAGAATAAAAATGTTGCTTGAAAAAGGAAAGAAACTAACTTTCTTTTCCAGCTCGCCAAAGAGCCCATTAAGGTTCTCAATCTCAGCTTTATTATCGGACGGAGAACTCAGCTGCGACCCAATAACTGCAGTATCAACATTCTTCTCTGTGATGGGAACATCAGCTGTTGCAGCATTCTTCACTTCTGCACAAGTGATAAGTGCTTAATTCACATGTTTATATTGTTAAATTCATGTTTGTTTTACCTATAAATCTTGCATATTACTTGTTATTATGATTATTTTCTAGTTTATGTCTTATATCAGGTGAATCAGTCAAAAAGGAGCTACAAAGTGCTAAAATGGAAAAGGAAGTGAAGTACTATTGATGAAGAAGGGCCAAAGACCAAATTCAACTCTTTCAAATATAGAACTTATTATTAAAATCTTTAAGAGAACGATAATACGAAGCCAACACAAAAAGAATGAGGTCATTATGAGTTCGTATGAGGAAGTTATGAACAAAACATCCGAGATGAAGAAAGTGAAACACACAGTATTACAATCGGTAGATAATGGGAAACCGTGCCTACCGATTAGAGGTGTTTTTGGACACATAAAAAGTCCGTTTTAGGTGTCTTACAATCGATAGATATGATGGTATCGAGACTACCGATTATAGCAAGCCAAGAGAAACTTGTTGGATGCGTTTTGAACTTCTAAAAGGAGGAAACTTGGTCCCAAGGGGTTTCTTAACCCTATAAGAGAGGAAACTTGAAGGTCAAGCATTGAAGGCTATAAAAGAAGACATATACGGCACAAACAAGATATTCTACACCTTGGGAGGAATCTCTACAACCTCCTACCTCTCATATCACACCTTCTACATCATAAACCTAGGGTTTACCCCTTTAGGGGGAAACCACCATTCTTCTTCTTTGAAATATGAGTAGCTAATTCTTTTGTTGATTAATGATGAATTCGATGTTCTAAGCGTGAAAATTTATTAGTTAATACAAGTTTGTTTGAAGTTTTAATCATTATCGTTTGCTTTCATTATATCTAGGGTTTATGATTGATTTCTAGATTGTTCAAATGTACAATTGGATTATTCTATTGATCCTTCTAATGCTAGTAGAGAGTTGATTGATCCGTAATTATCGTGCACCTCCTATACAAGTAGAGAACGTGAGACCTTGCAGATGGATTCTATGGAAAAATCAAGTGTAAATACAACACTAGTAAGTGGATCTTGCGCTAAGAGTCTAACTGGTAGGATCAACCTAAGTTCACAAAACTTAAAGATTTCGATTGAGTTACACCTTGAGTGCGCTACTACTTGGTGGTTCGGTTGGATAAAATCTGATATGCGAGCGCTTCGGTATCTGATTACACAAGGAACTTTGGGGATAACACTGCTTTAGCCGTTATTCTACGGTTGGTGATGAATAATTTTAACGAAAGATAGATAAGTATATTAATTCAGTCAATGTTTGGTAACGGCGAAGGATTCCCTAATCATCTTTCTCTCTTATTATCTCTTTATTATTATTTTTAGTTAATTAATAACCAATCCCCCTTAGTATTTACTTTTATTATAGTTTTGCTAATCTACATAACATCTCAATTACACAGCTCTCTGTGGGAACGATCCTTACTACCGCTATATTACTAGTTAATTAGTGGAAAATATCTGGAGTAATTTGTTGCACTTATGACAAGCATCAAATTTTGGCTCTGCTGCCGGGGAGCAGTGGTTAATTGATTTGTTATTTGTTTTAGCTTGTTTTAGTAGTATAGGTATTTTCCCGTTTTTCTTTACTGTTTTCAGATATTTAGGTTTTCATAGTGTTAACAACTCGTTGAAGGTGTACAACTCTCGTCAAAAGCGGGAGGTAAATTCTGAAAACAGGTTGTAAGTATCACTTTTGTTTTTATTTAGGTTTTAGATTTTCTTTTTATTGTGAGTCGTCATGTTTCCTTACGGAAAATAACATGTACGGTGCACAAGATCAATCATACAATAAATGTAATCAATATAGTTTTCAATCTTATTCTTATGACAACTACCAACCGTACCAGGGGTATAATCAAAACCAATCTTTTGGCTATGACCAATACCCTACGGAACCTTATGGTTATTCTCATACATGCCAATAACCTTACATCGGGTATGTAAGTGAGCAATCACGAGGATGAGAGGATTTTCATTCTTCTAATCATATTTCTTCTAGTGTTGAAGAAAAGATGTGTAATATGATGAAATAACTTTACATTCAAATTGATCAATCACTCCAACCTCAACATCAACATCAAAAAGTCTCTAGTATTGAAGATACTTTCTGTACTATGGTATAAGAGTGTCAAAGGAACATGATTCAGTATTTTCAGAACATAGATGAATCACTCCAAGAATTCCGAGAAAGCATGGAAAACTTAAAAAGAGACATTAATCAAATTAAGGAGAAAATGGAAAAAGATGATCAACCTTTGGAAATTCCTTGCGACATGATGAAGTTATTCCAACTCCAGATCATAATAACGATCATTCGCCTATTCAAAAGGAGGAGCCTTGGTACAACAGAACCATTGTTCTAAATGGAAAAGACCCAATTATTTCTTATGAGGAGATTTATATCGATTATCCTATATTTTACACTGAAGAGGATCTCCTTATAGCGGAATTTGACTCTGATGATAAGGAGTGTAGGGATTTTTATATCTCTAAGGTGTACACATTAGAGGATGTTTTTACATATGAACCTAATTTTTGGTACGATGACGAGAGTGTTGAAGAGATGGATATTGAGAAAGAAACCAAATTGATTGAATTCGGGAAGACCCAAATGCTAAGATTTCGGTTGAAGCAGAAAATGACGAAGAATGGCTTTCAAATTTTTTGATAGAGGACCACGATACAAATGAGGTAAATAATTCATTGTAATTCTTTAAAAATGATGATCCCGTAATACAGGAGATTGTGAAAGGTTTATTTAACCCTTTGCATAATTTTATATCTTTTGATCCTCCCCCAGTCGAAATAGTTCTCCAAAAGGTTGTTCAATTTTTAAGAAGCTAGATCACTTAGGATTGAGTATATATGCTATAAAAATCCTTACTAATTATTTTTCTTCTAACTATCTACCACCAGATGTGTTTGATTCTAATACTATGCAGGTTCACCGAGAGGAAACCGTAAAAGTTCCCACATTCTATGTTCTTTATACGCTTCTAAGTGTAGAAAAGACTAAATGTGGGGTAACTTCCTTAATGTGTCAGTTTCAATATTTATATCTTATGCTAACATTTTTGTGAAGTTGTTATTAGAATTGCAGATTGTTGTCTGGATGGATCCCTAGATATTTAGATTGTTGGTTTATGGGCGTTAACCAAAAGGTCAGGCTGAGGGCGTTAAACTAAGCGATGAATGGGAGGCAACCCATTGGTTTTGTATTTCTATCTTTATCTTTTGATTTCTTTTAGTTTTTCATATCATATTAGGATTTCCCATCTTGATTTTACATTGGAAGAGTCAATCCACATTTTGGATAATGTAAAGTTTAAGTGTGGAGGAGTGGTTAAGCATTTAGATTTTTAGTATTCACTATTGTAGGTAGAATTTTTAATTTTGTATATATTTACATGAAAGCCTCCAACTTTTAGATGTTTTAGAGTCACTTTGTATATTTCTAGCTAAGTTTACATACGGAGTTCTTACCGAAATAACTGAAGTTGGAAGTATTAGAAAACTATCTTCGAGTGCTTAGTTGTTGAGAGGCTAGAGATGACAAAAATTGACTTATACTTCCGGTAGAGAATACAGTATTAGAGAAGTTGATCATTCAATACCCATGAGTGAGGCACCAAACATTCAATTATCCGTTTAGAGTGTTTCATCTGCCAAATTCCGAGTAGAATGATGAGCTATCCAACCTCGCACCAATCTCAACAATACTTTTTGATCTCTTAAGTGCTATTTCTATCAATCATGAGGGTGTAATCAGAATTGCCAACTCTATCTTGTAGTCTTGCTTGCAGTTGGCACCATTCTCTCGAATACAACAGGTCCATAGAAACACCGTTATCATCAACAAGCGGAGCATCAAAAATTTGAATTAAAGTTGAATACAATCAAAGTTTACGAGCAATAGTACAAGAAAGGGAAAATTTTATATTCAAGTGAAGCAACAATACAATGAGCAGAATTATATATACATGTTGAAGACTTATTTACAAGAGTGAAAGAAATCAAAAATGAGAGTTAGTGAAGTTCATGATATCGAGACAATACAAGTTGTAAAGAATCGAATGGTAAAATCCTTCTCCCATGGCCACATTAATTTTATTTGTTAGTTTGTATTTCAATTTTAGCATATAAAAAGTAGAAAAAAAAGTAGAAAAAGAAAAGAAAATAATAAGAAAAGAAAAAGAAAAGAAAAGAAAAAATCTATGTTTTATGTTTGCTTTAGTGTATATTTGTTTTTGTATCCATTCAATAAGGCTGTTGTGAAAAAGAAATCTATAAAGAAGTTTCAAACAACAAGGAATTGAGAGAAAGAGTTAAAAATTGTCAAAGTTCTACGAAGTTCAAGAGTTCATCATCAATAGTTGAAGACCGAAAACTGAAGACGTTTCTATTGGATGCTGTGAGAGTGGTGTTGATTGCCGATTAGGTGAGAAGGTAAGTAAGCATTCCCATCCTCACATAGTGGTTGATTTCCTTTCTTAGAGGTCACTAGAAAAACGAAAAAAGGTTTTTTTTTGTCCCACATTCTATGGGATAACATCTTCATATAATTCGGAAGGTTCCTTTTCCTTCCCACCATTCAACGTGTGCAGGATTTCTATCTTCATTCCTGCCTGCACACATGTGAGAATCCTAGAGTGTGTCTTTTGAGTGTCAATTTCATAAAACTCTATTAGCGAGGCAGAAATATTCGGTCGCTCTCGAACCTGGATTCTTTCATATGGTGGTTTTCTCCTAGATCAAGAGTTAAGCATGAGAATAATGTTCTTTGACATTTCTAACTTCTTATTATTAGTGGGGAGAAACTTTATGTCCTCATAGCTCTTTGGATGCTTGTGACTTTGAAGTTGGAGTAGGTTTTGTGGGTATATCTCTTGTAAACCCTCACGATACTATAACTCGTCTACTAGGGACACCTAGGGGTATAAAGGCTTATTACACATGCTAAGTGTAACCGTATCCTCGACGAAAGGGAGTTGTTTTATTTTAGTTAGTATAGTTTAGGTAGTTTGCTCGAGGTCTAGCAAAAGCTAAGTGTGGGGGAATTTGATAAGTGCTTAATTCAAATATTTATAGTGTCAAATCCATGCTTGTTTTACCTATAATTCTTAAATATTACTTGTTATTATGATTATTTTCTAGTTTATGTCTTATATGAGGTGAATCATCCAAAAGGAGCTACAAAGTGCTAAAAGAAAAAAGGAAGTGAAGTACTATTGATGAAGAAGGGCCAAAGACCAAATTCAACTCATTCAAATATAGAACTTCTTATCATCATATTAAAGTGAACGAGAATGCGAATCCAACGCAAAAAGAATGAGATCATTCTGAGTTCGTATGAAGAAGTTATGAGCAAAACAGCCGAGATGAAGAAAGTGAAACACACAGTATTACAATCGGTAGATAATGGGAAACCGTGCCTACCGATTATAAGTGTTTTTGGACACATAAAAAGTATGTTTTAGGTGTCTTACAATCGATAGATATGATGGGTATTGAGACTACCGATTGTGGCAAGCCAAGAGAGACTTCTTGGATGCGTTTTCTGCTTCTAAAATGAGAAAACTTGGTCCCAATGGGTTTCTTAACCCTAGAAGAGAGGAGACTTGAAGGACAAGCATTGAAGGCTATAAAATAAAACATCTAAGGCTCAAACAAGATATTCTACACCTTGGGAGGAATCTGTACAACCTCCTACCTCTCATATCACACCTTCTACATCTTAAACCTAGGGTTTACCCTTTAGGGGGAAACCACCTTTCTTCTTCTTTGTAACATGAATAGTTAATTCTTTTGTTGATTAAGGATGAATTTAATGTTCTATGCATGAATCTTTATTAGTTAATACAAGTTTGTTTGAAGTTTTAATCATAATCGTTTGTTTTCATTATATCTACGGTTTATGATTGATTTCTAGATTGTTCAAGTGTACAATTGAATTATTTTATTGATCATTCTAATGCTAGTAGAGAGTTGAGCTATCTGTAATTGTCGTGCACCTCATACACAAGTAAAGAACGTGAGACCTTGCAGAGGGATTCTGTGGAGCAATCGTGTGTGAATACAACACTAGTAAGTGGACCTTGCGCTAAGAGTCTAACTGGTAGGATCAACCTAAGTTAACAAAACTTAAAGCTTTCCATTGAGTTACACCTTGAGTGCGCTACTACTTGGTGGTTCGGTTGGATAAAATCTGATATGCGAGCGCTTCGGTATCTGGTTACACAAGAAACTTTGGGGATAACACTGCTCTAACTGTTATTCTACGGTTGGTGATGGATGATTCTAACGAAAGATAGATAAGTATATTAATTCAATCAACGTTTGGTAACGACGAAGGACTCACTAATCATCTTTCTCTCTTATTATCTCTCTATTATTCTTTTTAGTTAATTAATCAACTAATTCCCCTTAGTATTTACTTTTATTATAGTTTTGTTAATCTACATAACATCTTAATTACACAGCTCTCTGTGGGAACGGTCCTTACTACCGCTATATTACTAGTTAATTAGTAAGAAATATGTTAAATAATTTGTTGCACTTACGACACGCATCTACAAAAACTTGCATACAGATATAGCCTTCTCAGAGTATGAAACTGCTTCTTCAAGGTTAGAACCAACTTCCAAAACCAAACATATTCTAAAATATTTGCATCTGTAGTTAAGGTTGTAACCACGAGACGAATATTCCCATTAGGGACAATAAAACAACAAAAGTAAGTATTTTAAGACTATGGTATCAGTCGAGCAACAATGTAAAATGATGCAAAAGTCATCATAATAGTGGATACATTCAGCTATTTGTCGGCTATCAGGTTCAACCGATGCCGCAGAATAACAAGTGCATTCAGATAGTCGCTCAAAGAAGTGGTTACAGTTAAAAATATTAAGTTAAGAACTTCACGAATACAATTCGCTAACAATAAGATTAAAATACCAACCGTTTATTTTTACGTGGGCCAAGATTTTTCTATCCTCTTCTCTTCCTGACTCTTCCTCATCTTTGCTAGGGATAGCATCTAATGGAATATCTCTTTGCAAGGTTAGCAGGTACATACTGGCTGAAAAATATACTACCTTCTCCGAGAAACATGTTTACAATCACCCGCAACATTATTATCCCCTCCAAAGATCATCCTCGGTGAATGTACTCACCTCCATCACAAATCCCGTGAATTAGGTACAAAGATCAACGTATTTTTAGACATTCGAAATGCTGTAACAATCAAGGAGATATGAAAATTAGATTCGGTTATAGTATTCAGATCTTATTAACCAAAACAGAGTTTGATAAATAAGAATGTATCTACTTTATGTATCAGAATTGGCTGTTACTAACTACTAATAGAATCAATGATGTGATTACTAAATGTATATGAGAAGGTTACCTCTACCCTTTTCCATGCTGGCAATTTCTACTTTTGTGGCTTAGATATTAGGCGGCCTAGTAGCAAGGTACAATATCGGTAGGCTCTATTAATTGCAGGCTTCTGTGTGCTTATAAAGCCTCACATAAATCATTTTCTACATTCATTTATTTTTTACTCATCAGCTAATTTATTGTATGTTCATTTTAAATTTTTAATGTAGTGCAGCATTCAACGTAGTACTTGTGAGAAACAAATTTCCTCTAATTTATGAGAAATTAGACAAATGTAACAAAAATACAAACCTCGGATGTCATAACTTCTAGAATGGGCTTTATCGTGTTTCCAAATCGATAGAGGACGTAGTAGACACGCTCCCTTGCAATCCGTAGTGTATAAGCGTTACCATACCCATTTGCAATCTGTACGTGGTTAATCGTTAGATCCCAAGACATATATAAGAAAAATATCATCCATACGAACCAAGACAACCAAATCAAACTTGGGTAAAAGAAAATATGTATCTCTTCAAAAACAAATCAATACTTCATATCAATATAATTCCCTAGAGAATATAGTAATCAACATTTCGCAGAACCTCGCCCAGGAAACCTAGTTGTCAAAAAACCAAGAAGATTATATCAGTATTCCGATGGTGAATGACAAACAAAACCATAAATAAAGAAAAGTATGGAAAAAGAAGAAACTTTCAGAGTTATAAGGCTTGCAAATTGTTACTACTTGCTAGCAAAAGATTTTCTAGCACCCCCAGAAAATAATCATAGACTTGCAATACATCGATTGATAAAATAAATACGGAAGATACCTTGAAAAGTGAATGAGTTTAGTTGGAGTGTTCTATGCTGCAGATAACTACCCTTAAGTAAAGGGTACCTTAGCCCTAAACTATTAGCCACCATTGTTTCAAATGGAAGAGGGGAGTAGAGAATCACATTGACCACAGAAGAGCGGATCATCTTTACCTATCCTCGAATGCAACCACAAAACTGGAACTTGATCCAAATCAGGAAGAACACAAAACAAATATTAATCTATGTCTTAAAACCGAAAAGAACTCAAATTAATGAGACATCAATTAAATGAACAGCACCAAAAAGGATTTTACCTGATATGCCTTTCCACCAGAGACAACATCAGGAACCAAAAACATGAACACTAATGGAACAATAAGAAAAAATGCTGTCGTCGATGAAAGAAAAAATTAGAGCTCTAGGATGAGAAAGAAGATTATTTTTTTCTTACATTGTGACGTATATTCTACGACAGGTGCATAATCAAGGATGTAACTGCAAACAAATAACGAAACAAACAAATGAAAATCAATCAAGATATTGATTATTAACTGTTACCCACAAATATAGAGAAAAAGAAACATAAAATTAATCACCAATACCCTAAAACAAAAGATTAGATTATCACCTCATCCGGCACCCTCGCATCTTGATTTATCACCCATATACTGAGAAGAGATATCACCAGCAACTGCAGAAAAAATATCACCATTAACCATAAAAAATTAAGCATCGATATTGCTAAATAATCGAGAAAAAAAAGCAAAATCATAACAAATAAAAAAACAGCACGAAAACAATGAGATTTTACCTTTATATAGAGCATCCAAGCCCAGAAATTCCAAAAAAATATCTCGGTTTAGGGAAACAAAATTCCTAGTTTAGGAAACAACACCATAAAAATTATGAAACATTTATAATTTTGGACAGTTACATTATTCTCGTTTTGTTACCAACATTTTTTTGTATAAAACATATCAAGACATAACAAAATTATAAATCGTCTTTATTTAATTTATTTTTATTTTATTTATGGAATGAACAAAATTAAGAAAAATATTATATTTCGTTATTGATTCGATTTTTTTGTGTGCTTGTTTTCATATTAGCTCGTTTAGAGCTCAATCTCGCCTTAAATTTTAATTCTTTCTTGAAATTTTTGTTTCAAATTCTAACAATTCTGTAATTTTTAACTTTGGAAATGATCACTAAAATATTTATTCGCAAAAGAGAGACATCGTCCGATTCAAAGGTTAGTACCCACGACTAATTTGATCAATTTCATTTTTAAATTCTCATCAGAAGTGTAATCTATAAGAATAGTTTATTATGTAGTTTTAATTGATAGAATGGAGTTGTAATTATAAAAAGATTAATTTCAAGAACTGTAACCGAACATTGGACATTGAATACTTTTTTAACATTCTTTTATTAATTTTTCGATTGATTCCATGATTGATTTTGTGATTGATGCATGATTTATTTATTTTATTATCATGATGAAATCGTGATTAGTTGATTTGATGATTTTGTTTATGTATTTTTGACAACAATATTTATTCAAGATAATTGTTATTGGGAAATAAAAAATACATTTTTCATAAATAAAAAATCTTGTGGGGTCAGAAATCTTTTTCCACGTTTTCTATTGAGCCACGTCAAATAAACTTTCTTTAAAACTTTTGGTGGAGGTAGAATCAACCAGAAGCTCCGATAAATCACATGCTCCGATCAATGAGAGCGCTCGAAAAACTCTATATACACGTGTTTCATATAACATATTTCATCCAGCCGAATGTCGTATTTTAGGACCAATTTTTCTTTTTAGGCGGCATTTTACTGTTTAATTTTCATAATCAACCATCATCCTATTTGGTGATAAGAAATCATAGATTTTGATCCCATAAGTTACACCATTTTCTTTTCACGTACGAGTATTGATAAGGGGTACCAATTCATGTAGATTTTTTATCTTACCGGTACCAATTCACTTACCACTAGGATTTTGGATTAATATCTGCCATAACAATATTGAATATTGATACCGCCTCTAGTAATTATGCTTTTTCTTCATCACTTTTTTTTATAAAGCTATTATTTTGAAATATAATATAACACTATCATAATTTCAAAAAATCTCGAAACCCATATCTTATTCTTTTCTTTTCAGAATCCAATCATTGATAATAAATTAGATAGTATAAGTTTTCAAGGATTTATCTTGATTAGGTTTTCAAAAGTTTTAACTGGGTTTGTGTTCATTTATTGATTATGGGTTTTTGACAAAGGTAAAATGTGTAAATTCGTCTTTGGATTCCCATATAAGAAATATGCAGTCTGTATATCTATTTTTATTCCGTAAGGAAATTAAGACTCTGCTGATAATAATAGGTGTTCATCCTTATACACTAGATATGTATATGTATATATGCTAGAGCTTCGCCCAACTAAACTCAGTATTATATATAGATGACTTCTTGTATAACTCAGTATTTATATATTGAATGACTCAGTGCATATTCTGTATAAATTATCATAATGTCTCTGGTGCCTGTTGCAATACACCCCAAACTCCTAGACGGTCACATCACACTACAAAGAACCTCATGTTATGATAACAAAACTTTCCATGTTTCTCTCTCAAAAATCAATCCTTCTTCTCATTTGTCACCGATGCAAGACTTGAATAACCCTTTCTTGGTTTGGATTAATCTTGTACGATTTTGACCTCCTGTACTTATTAAAACTTTAGTATACCCGTATTTTTCACAGTATCTTTTTACCCTAAAACAATTGGGGCCTGCAGTGAGAGATCAATCTCTCGATTACAAAATCAGTTTCTAAAAATGGTTGAACTTAAGTCAGGGTCAGAAACACCCAATCCTCCTTTTGTTCCTACCAATATTAATATCAATGGTACAGAAGGCGTTCGTGGGGTGATCTCGTAGTTCTTATGGGGTAGAGACGATGGGGTTGGTCCATGGATTTTGCTTCCTTTTGCCGCATTTCTCTCAAAAGGTTGAAGGGAGATAGTGCATCAAGCTGTTCGCAAGGGCCAGCTTGATCCTCTTCCCCAGGGACCGGTTTCCCCGACAAACTAGAAACGATATGGCTGATGATACCGAAACCAGGCAGAATGAGAATATAGACCTCTGTATGCCCGAAGAACCAAAAGAGATGCTGGTATAAGATAGGGTCTCTTCCTCCAGAAGGATCAAAAAAGTACCCTCCAATCACTCCTCGCATCGACACCACCAACTTTCTCTTTGGGCGTGTCCCTGATGGAGTTATAATCACTCAGGAACAACAGAGTATTGCGGATCTGGTGGAGAAATAATATACTCTCGCCAAAAATAAAATTGAGGTGACAAATACTCAAAAAGAAGTGTTCACCCTCATCAAGAAACTGATAGAGCACCTGTCACCAGAGCATCAATGGGACCCTCCAAAGACTACCACTAACATTGACTTTTCTATGATCCACATCATATATGACGATGAAGTTCATATCCAACGAGTCGTCAAGCGACTCATATAGTTTCGAAAAAGAGACGACCCGTCTCACTTCATCAACATCAATTTCCCTACCCTCTCAACATCCATAAGATGCTTCTTCCCATAGGATATTCCTCTCTTCCCTTCCCGTTGTATGATGGGATTGGAAATGATCGTGAACAAATGACCAAGGAATTGATTAGAAATACTCCATCTACCAATTTCAAAAAATCTCTAGATATGCAACAATGATATATTTTAGAAATTATCAAATGCCAAGTAATATCCAACTCATAATCGGTTTCTCCCATAGTCTTACAATTAATATTAGCTAGCACATAACATGTATTTTACTAATATAGCTTGTTAAAGATATGCAAACCTATGAGAATGAAAAACATATAATTGGATGCCAAATATAGGATAAGAATTTTGATATCTTAGGATTTTGCCTTAAGTATCAAAGGTATATACTTGAACATTAAGAAATTAGAATATTACACATGTTCAAGTCATTATGTCGATATTCTAATGACTTTTCCAATCTAACTCGTCTACTTCTCGATATGTGCAAAACCCTGTGAAGATTAAAAATAAAATAAAAATGAAAGTTAGATTAAGATCGGTCATGGGATCGATCCTTCCTACTAGAGATCGATCTCGGGATCGGTCTTGAATCCCTATTTTGAATTGGAAACAAGTTTCGCTAGTCTACTTCCTTAAACTATGTTACTGAATTACTTTCAAACATATTTATTAAGGTTTGGATTCATCTGGAAATTCAACACACTTATAATAACAAGTCACCTATTAGTGCAATATCATACACTCTAAGTATATTGATAAACTATACTTTGTAACTCCATATACTTTAAGTTGTCGAAGCAACTCATATATATCATTCATTCTGATACTTTGATAAATATATATTCGAAATTCATTGTAACAAACGTAACTTCGTATGTTATGTTTTCAATGAATAAAGACTTGCATACAAAATTAATTAAAGTGGAATAAGTCAAGTCCATGTGTACTAACCTCAAACTGAAGGATGATGTCTTCTTTTTCTCTTTGATACCTCTCCGGGTGTTCATGAGTAACTATAGCTCATCTCAACATATCTATGTTCCTAGTCTAACCTAACAAAGTTGACTTTAGTAATTCACTTAAGAGACTATGAGTTTTGGAACTAAAGTTGACAACCAAATTTGACATACCAACGCTTGGTGGGTTCAACCGAGCAATGCTCTAACACTTTTAATAACGAAATATTTCAACAACAGGCAACAATCCTATGCTCTATACATGAAAAAATCCTTTGTTATTATTATATTCGTCAACGTAGAATATGTGGGAAGTACTTTGTTGGTTTGACGCCCATCAACAAGATGATAAAAATAATATTAAATATTTTTAAAGGTTAGCAACTGATAGAAGGAGAAGAAGTTATATTGGATCTATTAGACTGCAAGGGGAGCTGACTTCAGGTGAGAAATAAATATTGTTTATTTTCAGGATATCTTTTAAACCTAGCCAACAAAAGAAGTTTCTATGGATCATGTGCAATTTAATTAAATATCTTAAGATATGAGTACTTGGATGGAGTTGCAAATATAGGAAAAAATTGATTAGATGTTATACAATCATTAGGAAAAATAAGGCCGCTGGGCCAAATGATTTCTCCACCAATTTCTATTATTTTTGATGGAAAGTTATTGAGAACAATTTCACAATTGCAAGATATTATTTATTTAGACCGGAGGTTTGAAAATATATTCATAGCTTTGATTCCAAAAATAGGCTCTATAAAAGAAATAAAATACTTGAGACCAATTAGCTTGGTTCATGGGGTCACAATGTTGTTTCTAAATTTCTGACAGAGAGGTGTAAAAAGCTTTACCTTCTATATTTTTTTATCAGGAAATATTACCTTCATTATAAGAATATAAATCTTAGATGGAGTTCTATTGATTAGGAAAATATTTTTCTTTAGATTTAGCTTGGTTTACTTTGTAAAGTAACTATTAAAATCTTTTGATCATGTCAATTGGGATTTCTTAGATGAAATTTTACTTCTTACGGGTTTTCTTCTGACATGGAGAAGTTGGGTTAGGTGTTGCCATCGAATAATGCCATGCTCGGGATTGGATTTGCTGCACCAAATACTAGAGTAGAGATGACCCAAGGGAGAGAAAGAGTGTGGGGTTGAAGCTTCAATCTGGACAAGGAGCTTGACTAGTTAAGGAGCTCGACTGAAAGGAGATATGGGACCTTCTCGACCGCAGGGAGGGGGGCGATCTTATTAGAAGATATAATTGGAGGGCATGTATGGTTAGGTTCCATTTGTATATTTGGTGGTTTTGAGTTTGTTAGATTTTCAGTTCTTAATAATGTTTTGTAGCCAATTATTTCAAAAGAACCAGAGGGATTCCTTAGAGAGATCCTTTATCTCCTTTCTTGTTTTTTGTTCTATAGGTGAAGCTCTATCCTT
This sequence comes from Papaver californicum, assembly GCA_023531435.1. Lineage (NCBI taxonomy): Eukaryota > Viridiplantae > Streptophyta > Magnoliopsida > Ranunculales > Papaveraceae > Papaver > Papaver californicum. The sequence goes on along the minus strand of JAJJMC010003991.1, from coordinate 4,453,699 downwards.
GGTGATTAAAAATACTCAAGACCAAGGCCTTATTTCTGGACTTCAAGCTACAAATGGAGGTAGGTTGATAAGTCATTTGCAATTTGCAGAAGACACTTTAATTTTTCTTGGTGCAGACATCAAGCAAATGAACCAAATAAAATATTATTCTTATCTCTTTTGAACTCTTCAGTAGGTTTAAGATAAATTATTTTAAGATATATATATATATATGGTGTTAATTTTGATGGTGACTTAAATCATTTTTCATATACAATTGGTTGCTATAATAGTTGTCCACCAACCACTTACATAGGCATGCCTTTAGGTGATAAAAGTGGTTTGCTCAAAGGAATAAATTTATACATTGATAAGTTCAACTCTAAGATGGTGTGGTGGAAGAAATCACTTCTTTCTCGATCTCGGATAATAACATTGATCAATAACATGCTTGCTAGTTTTCCAACTTAGTATACATTTCTCTTTGAAATTCCAGTTTTAGTTGCAAAGAAGTTGGAAAAGCTAATAATAGATTTTTTCAGGAATGATAATATATAAGGGTGGTAAGGAAATTCATTAGGTGAAATCAGATGTCGTATGTTAAAGGAAAATCATAGAGGGTTAGGCATCACAAAAATCGGGGGAAATGAATCAGGCTCTGTTGACTAAATCGATGTAAAGATCTGCTAAGTGATAGACACATTTTTGTGTCTGATTTGTCTCAATTCTTTATATTGATAGTGCTCGATTATGTACTAGTTATGTTATTTTATGTGTTTATAGGTATTTCTAGGAAATAAATTTTTATGGAAAAAGTTGGCTCATAAAGTGTTAAAAGCACCCACCTCAATTGATAAGGCACCCACCTTTTGAGTTCAAATAAGAGTTTGGGAGGGAAAATCTTTCTCTCGGTCTGTGAAGTTTCTACACGTAATTTTAGGTAATTTTTAAAGAGTTTTAAAGCTACAATATCTTTTTACCATATTTGTAAGAGTTTGTATGTGATTGGGAAGCAACAAAACCAAAGGAAATCCCGAGATATTCATAGCAGATTCTGAACAATTTGTTTATCGTAAACACCGATAGAAAGAAGATAAATGTCGGGATTTTCTTTCCTATCTCATAAAATTGTGCTACCATGGTATCAAAGATCGAATTGGACATCTAGAAGAACTTGGAAACAAACAGGATGAATTGAGGAAGAAAATAATATCGAGATCTTTTTCTCATTAAATCAATATATTTTCAAGGATTTGGAGTTAGGGTTGTTGTGCAATATAAATAAAAGAGTCAATGAAGAACCGAGGGAGGCTGGCAGAGGCCAGGATTGAGAGAAAAAAATTTGCTCGTGAAGAAGAAAGAAGAAGAGGAAGAACATAAGGCTCCTCGAAACTGTCATTATTTCCGTTGCCTTTTATTTTAAATTTCAACACCTTTTGTAACAGTTGAGTGAATAATTCCTTCAACAGTTTAGGGTTTTAATACACTTTAAGTCTATGCTTCTTTCAGTGCTAACAAAAGGAGTCGTTTATTCATTGAATCATTTTTAATCATTTTGCGACTCAATTAGTCAGTTCCTTCATCTCAAGCACTTTTGAGCTATGTATTTATCTTTTGAGAGTGTTTTGAGCATGATGAGCTAAACCCCATTACTGAGACAATGAAGGAAGTCATAATTCATGATTATGGTAATTATAATTAATTCTTTTATGACTTTTTGTATTAATTTTAACTGATTTATGATTTTTATTAATTAGTTGTGATTTTTTTGGTGGTGTATGCTGAGACTTAGAGCTTTTAATGCGCCATGCTTATGATTTACAATTAATGTTTTAGAAATCTACCTTTGACAAAGGAACACAGTCAATAAAAAAGCTATAATTGTTAAGAATCAATATAAATATCACTTGAATATGATAGATGGTGGAATCCTGAGTCCAAGTATCTCGTAATATTGTTATTATCTTTTGTTTATTTACTAGTTTAAATTAGAATTAGGTCTAAAATCAAATCTAAATAAGTCCGAGTAACAAATCTTTTTACCACTTCTACAACCATATCAATTTTTGGCGCCGCCGACGCGGATTTGTTTTTAGGTTAGGGTTTTAGATTTTTTTTTCTTAGGTTTATTTTTTAATTAGGTTAATTAGGATTTATTTTATTTTTATTTTATCTTTTAGATTTTACTTGGGTATTTTCTTGTCTTTGATGCACAAGTGATCCTTTACAATTATTGTGGAAATTGCCTACCAGAAAAGGTAAATATTAAAATCCAGTTTAATTTATTTCATTAATTTTTAGATTGTTCATTAAAAAAATTTAGAACAATTTGTATATATTTCTTTTAGATTTTATTTTATTTTGTATATAAAAAAATGCGTGTACACACAATATTTTGTATTTGTCAGACTACCGATTTTAGGAAAACCCGTGTAAAAGTAAGTTGAACTCGTGTCGTGGGCCTTATGGGAGTTACCAGCTGAAATTCCACAAGCCTTAGCCTCGTACCTTTGACCAGTCTTTGACTGTAGGTATTTTCTGCTAAGGTAACCTGAGCTTACCTATTGTGTCAACCTTGCATTTGCATTTGCACAAAAAATAAGTAGAACTAGTATTATGAGGACCAATATAATGAATATCGACATGAATTTCAAAATGGGAATCATCCGTACTATGACTCTAGTGTAGATAGTACTTGGGACCACTACGTACTATCCTTCTGAAGGTTATGGTCCATACCATAGTAATCTCAATTACCATTTGCACGCTCACCAGTAGTACAAACGGGTAAATGAGCAATACTATAATGATCATAATATGTGTTCTCCATCTTTGGAGGATTTAATGAAGCAGTTGCAACATAATATTTCTTATAATCAAAGTTTTTCTTTAAAAGATTCACTCAAGAAGTTGGATGAAAATTCACGTAGGATTTACATGTTAATGAAGGAATTTTAAGAAAAATCATTAGATCATAATAAAAGACTTACAATTTTAAATACCGCTCTCAGTGAACTTAATACTCATTTAGATGAAATTAAAGAAAAAGAACGCTTAGCTGCTAATATTTCTCAAAATGAACTTAATTGTCAACATAGTGTTTCCAATTTTACCCTTGATAATAATGATGAATATTTACCTAATTTAGAGGACGAGATTAGAATAGAAGACACTACATATTTAGATAAGGTTCAATCATCTTCATATTATTATGATAATGAGGATACTGTTGATGAGGAAATTAAAATCCGTAGTCATAATGATGAGGAAATTTTCACAACAATTGAGCTTCACGATAATAATGATGTTTCTAGTTCCTAACCCAATAATGTTGATGATTATTTGCCTATTCAGGAGAAAAAGAATTTAACTAGAGATACCATTGTTATAGACGATGAAATATTTTCTTGTTATTATGAAGATGATGATGGTTTAGAGGAACGAGTTTACCCCGATAATAGTGTTTTATAGTTCAACGATTCGAAGACCATATTTCTTGGCGAAGATGATATACTCGTAGAGATTTTAAATATGAGTGAGGATGCACCACCTGATTATAAACTAGAGGAAGAAATTAACCATTTTCAGGAATCTGACGATCTAGAAATTAGGGAAATTGTGCCTAGTCTATCCAAGGACACTGAAAATTCTAAGTTTGGGGGTGAATACCAATCTCCCCGCGGTTTACCTTTGACTCTTATAAAGGTCCCTCACTTGGGACTTGACATATGTGCCTCTACCATTTTAAGAGATTAGCTTCAAGAATTATTTTCTGAGCCTAATTTTGTCCAAAAAGAAATTTAGTTGTTAGCAACCCATCATCCTGTTGATGTGGTTTACCCAGTCCATGATACCATGATTGATTTTGTTGTTCCACCAATATTTTATTTACCAAATGTAGGAATGTTTCAACTTCAAATGTGTCAATTTTCAATTTTTGAAACTAAATCTGATTATTTTAGAAAGTTTGAATCGACACATTTTCTTAAGAATGACCGCGACTCTCTTATACTCCATTGTGGTCAGCTATATAATTCAAATATGATTGACTTTAAGGATCAACATTTATTCAGATTATTGTTATATGATTCGTAAGTTGTGACTAATCCTTTCTTGGTCTGGCTGAAGACTTTAAACTTATCCCTCTATGGGAGGAAACCGATATGCTTTTGGTACATGGTGCCAGTAATATCTTTCTTTAACTCTTTTACCTTGTTTATTAGTTTCTCTTTGTTCATGATTTCATTCATTTATCTTTAGAAAATCGAGGACTATGTTCAATTTAAGTTTGGGGTACGGGAGAAAAATTAAAAAAAAATTAGTTGTGCCAAAAACTCCAAAATTTAGAAACTTGTGAACAATTCAGGATGACACTAACCATTCTAGGTATATGAAACAAAATTATTATCTATAGGAATTGGTGTGCCCAGCTAAATAGTCTATTCACAAAAGAAAAAAGCTCAAGTGTTAGAAGTAACATGATAGTAGTCACCATATCTTAGGGTCATCACCATATCACGTTTTGTTTTTATTTTTGCAACTTTATGTGTTTCTATAAGTGATTTGGTGGGGCACTAATATCACCTTGTTGTCGCTGCTTGGATGAAGTAGAGTGATTGAGATCAAGCCCTATTATTTTAATTAAACTTGACCAATGAAAAAAATTTCGAGTATTGACACTTGGATAACAATATGTGTGTGTTCTTCCTCTCTCCATCTCCTAAGCAAGAGTGGAATGCAGGATCCATGGGAACTATCATGTAATCTGTTGAAAAGGATCATGTGCTTGGATTCAAAAGATCTAATCATGTCGTCGATAGAATAAAAAAAGTATATATTCAATAAATCGACCGTTGGGGCCCTTGTATATACCAGCTGAGTTGATACTAGAATTAGGATTCAAAACAGTGGGTGCGGATCTCAATCCATTAGGGTTCATCCTGGCACAATGTTCATACACATATTCTGGGAAACACCGTTCACCTTAGTCAACTTGCGCATACATCTATCTCCATATCCATCTTCTTAATCTATTCATGTGATTGTGGTTTGTTAGATTCCGAGTATCGTGGTTAACTGTACGACTTTCTGAGTAGAGCTTTATTTTATTTTGTATGAATTTTAGTATGCTTGAGTACAAACTCATGTACATTAATTAGATTCATATAGGATAATGATTCTCATATCCAAAGAATTTAGTAGCCAACTAAATTGTATGTTTAGTGTCTACCCTCAATCATTCACAAGTATCTAGAGTTTGGAGTAAAACTTTTGCGGGTACACCTCTTGTAAACCCTCACGAGACTAAAAATCGTCCACTAGGGCCACCTATGCGTTCAAAGGCTTACTGCACACACTAAGTGCAATTGCGATGCCTACGACAGTGAGTTAGGCTTTTTAGTTTTTAGATTAGATTTTCCCGAGGACTAGCAAATAATAAGTTTGAGGTATTTGATAGACACAATTTTGTGTCTGATTTATCTCAATTCTTTATATTGATAGTACTCGATTGTGTACTAATTGTTTTATTTTATGTGTTTGTAGGTATTTCTGGGAAATAAAATTTTGTGGAAAAATTTGGCTCAGAAAGTGTTAAAATCACCCACCTCAATTAATAAAATACACCCATGAAATTGATAAAGGCACCCACCTTTTGAATTTGAATAAGAGTTTGGGCGGGAAAAACTTTATCTCGGTCTGTGAAGTTTCTACATTGTGCTACCATGGTATTAAAGATCGAATTAGACAAAAAGAAGAACTTGGAAACAAACAGGATGAATCGAGGAAGAAAATTAGATCAAGATTAAAAAAATAATGCCTGAGATATTTTTCTCAATAAATCAATATATTTTCAAGGATTGGAGTTAGGGTTGTTGTGCAATATAAATAGAAGAGTCAATAAAGCATTGAGGGAGGCTGGCAGAGGCCAGGATCGAGAGAATTTTTTTCAAAAATATACTGTTTGTGAAGGAGAAAGAAGAAAAGGAAAAGCATGAGGCTCCTTGAAACTTTCATTATTTCTGTTGCCATTTCTTTTAAATTTCAATTTGTAATGGTTGACTGAATAGTTTTTGCAGCAGTTTAGGGTTTTAATACACTTTAAGTCTGTGATTCTTTCACTGCTAACAGAAGGAATCATTTATTCATTGAATCATTTTTCATCATTCTACGACTCGGTTAGTCAATTTCTTATTGTATTTTTCTTCTTCTCAAGCACTTTTGAGCTATGTATTTATCTTTTAAGAGTATTTTGAGCATGATGAGTTAAACCCCATCACTCAGACAATGGAAGAAGCCATATATTTCATGATTTTGGTAATTATAATTAATTCTTTTATGACTTTTTGTATTAATTTTAATTGATTTATGATTCATTAATTAGTTGTGATTTTGTTTGGTGGTATATGCTGAGACTTAGAGCTTTTGATACGCCATGCTTATGATTTACGATTAATGTTTTAGAAACCTACCTTTGGAAAATGAACATAGTCAATAAAAGAGCTATAATTGTTAAGATCCAATATAAATATCACTTGGATATGATCGATGGCGGAATCCTGAGTCCCAATATCTCGTAATATTGTTATTATCTTTTGTTTATTTACTAGTTTAAATTAGATTTAGGTCTAAAATCAAATCTTAATAAGTTCGAGTAACGAATCTTTTTACCACTTCTACAACCACATCACTAAGGAAGATGATACTCTGGAGTATATTATTTTTGAGAAATATGGTACTGAGGTAGTTAGCTAGTTGGTAAAATGTCCAAAATTAACTTATGACTGGTTCGTTTGGAAAAATATTATAAAGTGTAGAGAGAACTTCAAAAAACGCATTAAGTTTAATGCAAATAAAGGATGTAGTATTGCATTCTGGGTTGATAATCATCTATTCACATCATCACTAAGTTTCCTTTACTGTACTAAGTTTTTAGTTTTAAAGACAAATTGGTGGAAGAAGTTTACAATAAAGAAGATGAAAGAATTATCTGACAGTTAAAGCTTCTTAAGATAGATTGCAAATGATAGAGGTAAGCCTGAAATTCTTCAGGGAGAGTAACTATCAGTTTGAATAGTACTGGAGTAGAAAACATTATTGAATAAACTCTTTCTTCTAAGATAAACCTTTCTAGTTATGTGTACTTACGATAACCAGGTGGTTACTCAAGCTAATGATACAAGAACGTCAATTTTCAAGTCTATATGCGATGTGTGTCGTAGGTGCAACAAATTATTTAGGATATATTCCACTAATACTAACAAGTAATATAGTGGTAGTAAGGATTGTTCCCACATAGAGCTGTGTAATTGAAATGTTATTCGGATCAACAAATAAGAAGAAAATTAAACACTAGGGGGATTGTTTGATTAAAGTAAATAAAAAGAATAAGAAGAAAAGATGATTAAGGAGTCATTCGTTGTTACAAAATATCAACTCAATTAATATACTTGTTTACCTTTAATTAGAATCATTCATCACCAACCGCAGAGTAGCAATAAGCTTTGCTATCCCAAAACTCCTCGTGTCACTGGTGTTAATGGTGGGTTTTTACCAAGGCGAGAATTGTAAAAAATATGTTTCTGACTCGGATATCGAAAATATTGAATTCTAGTATATTTTCATTTTGCAAATAATTTTTGGACATTTTAACCGTTAGTACCCAACAAAAACCAACACCTAAATTTGGTACCCCATATTTAAAAAATTAAAATTAAGGGATAATACCTAAATCCGTCGTTGTCTGTCAATTTAAACCGTTGACTCAACCGAGATAAAACTTTCGTAACGAAAATCATTTTATTACATTATTAACCTTATTAATGCTAACAATGACTTGGGTTGTCTTAACTCCAGTTTGAGGCATAACACATGTCTTAATCTACGTTCACTCATATAAACGATCACGATCGATTTAAACATAAAAATATAATTATGAAAATTAAACCATTAGCTCATAACCCTTATCTTCTTCCTCGTATGTATACAGATGGTATATGATTTTTCGTCGGTGGCGGTTCATAGTAACTCAAATCTCATTAACAAAGATAATAATAACTCAAATCCCATTCTCCTCCTCCTAATAATCAAACCCACATCGTCTGCTTTCACCCCTTTAAACCCTAATTTGGTAAAAAAAATATAATCTCGTTGTCAACTTTATTATTTCATTTCCCTAATTTCTCCGTTGTTCCTTTTTTAAGGTTTTGATTCATTGTTTGATTTGATTTGCAGCGATAAGATTATTGTTATTTAATAAAATAACCTACTGATGGTGTATAGTTTAGTTGGCGGCAGTGGCGTGACTTAATGGTTTTTCGTGGGGTTTTCTAACAGCATGGATGTAGATGGTGGTGATGGTTGAATGTGATGGTGGTACAATTGCAGGTGGTGCTGAGGTTTGTTTTGGTTCATATGGTTATTTCAATGATGTTCAAGATGGGTTATTAGGATTTTCATTAAAATTGCAGATGGGTTTTAGTCTGCTGTTCCAGGATGAGTTGTTATCAAGGTCTCTATAAATGAGGTAGTGGAGCTATAATGCAGAAAAAGATTGAAGAATTTTTCACTTTTTATGAATCGTAGTTACATTAATGCTTTTAAGATTATTCATGTAATTTTAAACTAAACAAGAATTAGTTAGATTTCATCTTTTGTAATTATTCGATTTCATCTGTGCTATTATAAGGATGTTTCAATTAAGATGATTTCCAATGATAAAATCTTTTTAGTCGTTGAATCAATCGATTTATGACAGTAAGAATAGTTTTAGTTGGTCATGTTTTTTTTAGAATCACGTGCTAACGGCTGGTTAACATCGCTAAATAATTAGTACTTGTTTATACATTTTAATTGTATAGATAATAAAAATTTAGGTCGGTTTGACTTGACAGTGAATGACGGATTTAGGTACCATCCTTTAATTTTTTAAATATTAGGTACCAAATCCAGGTGTTAGTTATTTATCGGATACTAACGATTAAATAGTCCATAATTTTTAGGAATATACTAAATCATGATAGGTATCCATTGTTGTCTCTTTCTGTACATATACATATAGTCGTATGAATGTTTTACCCAGTTGGACTCAATATATATATATATATAACTATGATAATTGTGTAACTCAGTATCCATCTACGTATAAAATTCTTAGAATTATGCTGGCGCTTGTTGCGATACTCCCATATATTCTATAATTTTTATAAAATAAATCTCAAGCTCCCAGATGGATTGCCCATTAATACTATAGAGCAATGTAAGTCTCTCTAATGCTATATTCCCCAGTTGAATTCCTAGAATTGTTTTATATCAATATTCAAATCCTAGTTGAAGGACATTGATTTATCAAAGTATCCATACATGGCTGTATGAAAGCACATAGCAAGCTTCACACGAGCATATTTGATTGGACATTACGACTATGTTTGCATATCAAGTCATTATGTGTTAAATCACAAAATCTATTCAACTTTTATGCCAGACACAAAATCAAGGCTCTAATTGGCTAGACACTACCCTGGCCAAGCTTAGGTTAATTATCTCAAATGATTGTCACACTAAAATCCCAACAATGGATGTAAATTAAAAGAAACCCTAATTGTAGTCATATATGACACACACAAGTAGTGCTAGAGTCCCTGGCCAAGCTTAGGTTAATTATCTCCAGTGATTGTCACACTAAAATCCCAACAATGGATGTAAATTAAAAGAAACCCTAATTGTAGTCATATATGACACACACAAGTAGTGCTAGAGGAATCTTGATTTCCCAATTTGGCAGGAGAAAATTGATTTTGTGACTGACCAACTTGGCGCCTCGTACCTTTCTTGGCCGACCAATTTTGGCCAGCCAAGTTGGTCCGACGACTATTTATGGCCGACCAAAGTTGGCCAGCCCAAAACTCTCCAAACATATGAACGACATATGTGGAGTGTCTTATATAAACAATGGACTTTCACGCCTAGAAAATTAGCAACGCTTCATGGCGTTGCAGCATTATCACAGTATGGGAGTCTGGACCAGGCAACGCTGTCAACCGTTGCAATATGTGTTGCAGTTCTTACAGTTCGTCTATAACGACTACCACATAAATAAACGTTTCAAAACTGTTGCAACGTGGGAGCTTGGAGCGAACATTTTTAAGTGTTTCAATATGTGTTATAGTTTATATATAAGGCCTGTACGACTCCTTTAAACATGGTAATGGCACATACAACATATTTCATATGTTTTAGCTCATATAGCCTCCCAAATTTGACTACGTACACTAATTATGACTGACCACATCTGACTTACAATATGTAACTGACAAAGTAAGCCATATTTCTATAAAATTTAACTTGTTATATATGACGAACTATATATATAATTAAAAAATGGCTGACTATAACGTTTGGACAAAATATCTTATTCATGTGGCTTTACACATATGTCCTGCTACATATGCTTGACCTCTTCAATACTTATACATTTTCTTCTTCACTCTTTCGTGATCACCCATCACCTCTTCTTGATGATATGAAATGGAGTATTCAACCTACTTAATGCCTGTATCCGGCATCACCTATTCACTTAAGCATGTCAATAACGATTGATACACGTGAACTTTCACAATTTATCTGAGACTCTCAGAGTCTTGACATAAGGCCTAAATAAATACATAATTTTTTTAGTCTGCCCGCTCTTTATGAGCCTTATCAATCTTGTCAGACTTATCAAGACTTGTCATTCATGTCTAGTCAGGCATCACAAGAGTCAACTTAACTAAGAAAGTCACATCTGACTTCATACTAAGTAGTGTTCATTCATATTATGATTCTGTATCTTCCTAAATATCCTAGTTAATCACTAAGTGGTAGTCCAAATAGAAGGGGAGGAATCCGCTCTAAGCGAAGGGGTAATCTGCTTTCTTTTATGGTCTGGTTGGGCCCCAGACTCGACAAGCAAGATCTGTTCCTGAAGGACCTATAGAATACTAAATCTCTGTATCGGCTATACCCCGTATTATCAGTTAAAGGCCTTTGGAGCGAGTTCCTCCAATCTAAGGCCGGAAGCTCTAACCAGGTCCCTGCATTGAAGGAAAACTGAACGACATGAATCCTACTTTCGCGACTTGAATTGACTAGAAACGGGCAACTCTTATAATATTTACTAAAATTACACGAGACATCAAACATGTCACAAATGTGGGGATATTTACTAGGGTATTGGTCTGGTGGACTACGACGTGGGTGTAGTAACACCAATTACGGGAAAGTGTCTAAAATGTGCGATGGTTAGTAAAGTAGAGGAGTGGTGGGTGTGTAACTGTCCAGTCGTCCTCAACAAGTGGGACACGGTTTCCAACACATACTCCACCATCTCCTCTTCACCATTACTTCACAACCTCCACTTCCTACGAGGTCATGGTGAACATAACTGCTATTTGGTGCGTGTTATTTGCGCACAAATTAATTAAAATATTTCCCACTAATACTAACAAGTAATATAGCGGTAGTAAGGATCGTTCCCACGAGGAGCTGTGAATTGTATTTGTCTTTGAGTTATTATGTAACCAAGGGGGGATTGTAATGAATTAAACTAAGTAAACTATCAAAATAAAAATGAAATAAATAAAGACTGAAATTAAGATGAGAAAATACTAGTTAAGGATTTCATCTTCCATCACCAATCATGATCTTCACTCGATTAGTATCAACATCCGTTCTCTCTTCATACCAATAGCCCTAGAGCACCCCGTCGAGAGCATACTCCGGTAAACCTTATGTCATCACATACCATAAAGATGAATATGTACTACTCAACGAACAACCTAACGCAACGTGCTATCAAGTTTAATCCTCCAAAAGCGTTAGGTTCTTTGAATTAGTCTAATAAATACAATATAAATACTACGAGTATACTATTTAACACTGGTCAAACTTCTAGATGCAATCACACGAAGGTTTTGAATACAATCGGTAATCATACTATGCTACTTTTAACCGAGTCTATCGACTATTCCGTATCTCCAAACCCTTGTTTAGATTTAGATATGAATATGTGTCCACTTAGTATGCATCCTGATAAACAAAATTATGTGTTTTATTTAATCTCATATTTATATTGCTATTACTCAGTTTTTGTATTAATAATGTCATTTCATTGTGTTTGTAGATAATTTTGGAAGAATAAACTTGTGTGAAGAAATTGGATTAAAAGTGTTAAAGGCACCCGGAAAAGTTATAAAGGAACCCCAAGAATTTCTAAATGAACCCATGGATTGATAAAGACACACACTTCTCAAATTCAAGCAAGAATATTGGGCGGGAAATTCTCTATTCTCATCTGTGTGAATTCATGGACAATTTTGTGAGTATTTTGGACACAATTATTCTCTTACCAATTTTATGAGGAGTTTATACGAGTTTTAGAAACATAAAATCACAATAAGAATCGTATCAAATTAAATTTCATGTTCGTGGAAAGAAAATCAGAGAGGATATTTTATTCACGTGAAAAAAGGGTTTGTTTCCTATTTAACCTGATCTGGTTTCTATACTTTGCGAAAGAGCTTCAAATAAATCAGGGAAGAGATTTAATCATCGAGATCGAATCGAGAAGAATAACATGAAAGATGGAAAAAATACCGAGAGCGAATCGTTCTCGATCTGCCTATAATTGAGAAGATATGATTCAAGATTTTGGAGTAAAAGTGGTTGTACTATATAAAAGAGTCGAATGGAACATCAAGGGGGAGGCTGGCTTCTATCAGGAATCACAAAGAAAAAAAATCAGTTTACTTTTCTCTAAAACCCAGGCCGAGGAAGAAGAAAAAGAAAAAAGAAGAACAACTACATAATTAAACGGTCGTTTAAAACTGTTACCAATTATTTGATATTCAAAAGCTACGGTCACAGTACTGTGAACAATACCAGCAACTGTTGAAGGTTTAAGGCATATTACCTCTGTCGTTCATTGGTTAATTAATTCAGTACCTTTCAAACCTTCAACGACGGGAATGGTCTGTTATTCTTTGTACTTCTCCTGAGATAAGTCGTTAAATCGACAAAAAATAAGAGAAAATTGTAATACTTTTTCACATTAATAAATCTAAATGTTTAATCAATTTTCTCTCATTCTTTTCTCCATAAGTAGCTAGTTTTCTTCTCTAGGGTGTAGGAGGAAGCTATTTTTTGATGTGTAATATTTAATAATTAATTTCTTTCACATGTTTACTCTCTCTTAGTGCTATAATTGACTAATAGTTTTCTCTTTTCATATAGCTTCGTTTTAATTGCCATGGGTAGTTGTTAACTATTGATATTTAATAAGCGAAGGAAAAATTAAATTTTTGCATAACAACGAAAGTTGTAATATTATGATTTTAAAACGCTTTATTTTCCAAAACATGAGATTGGGTTCGAAACTGTTTTGAGTATCTAAAGAGTAATTGGTTGAGATAATGAATTATTAATTTTATAAACATCAAAAGTAGTTGAACCCAAAACCCTAGACCTTTCTTTTTCTGGTTGATTAATATGTATAATTATTTTATGCTTTTATTTAAATTCGTACATTCATCCATAATATTGTTAGCACAATAATCAATTAAAAACTAGAAATTACGGTTCTGAAATCCTGTGGAACGAACCATACTTGCATATTGTCTCATCGAAAGCCGTACTTTTACGGTAAAATTAAAAAATTCCATCACATCCTCAACAAACACATTTCCAATCATACAATCGATATTAAAAGTAGAACATGAACGATAAAAAGAGATCTTGAACATCAATAATAACCATCCTGATTGATTTGCATGTTTAGGACTTCCAACTACATCCCCAACCAATAAAAAAAAGTTACCTACTCATGGACCTACTAAAACCCATGAAAAATATACAAAGAAGAAAAATGGTTTCCCCCTAAGGGGAAAAACCTAGGTTTTTGATGTAGAAGATGTGATATGAGAGGTAATATAAGAGATTACTTAAAAGATATAAAGATATTTGTTTGAGCCTTAGATGCTTTCTTTTATATCCTTCAATGCTTGGCCCTAAAGTATACTCTCTTTCTACGGATTACAATCCTTCCTGGACCGGGTTTCCTTGAGTTAGAAGTCAATTTCACGTCCAAATAAGTCCCAAAACAGTGTCAAGTTCGACTATTATTACTTGAACACTTACTAACCGAACAATTCTCTGTATACTCTTCGAAAACGTGATTTTTATGCTCAGGTTCCGCTACCATTTGAAATGGACTTTTTGGGCCTAACTTGACAACTTATTTTTTCTCCAGACAGTGTCAGGTTCGGCTACTAATGGTATGATGGATTTCTGGCCGAACTGCTCTTTGGACACTCAATTATTTCAAGTTTGTTTTTCCCATAACTTCTTCATATGAACTCGGAATGACCTTATTCTTTTTGCGCTGGCTTCGTCTTTCAATTTCCTTCAAGATGATGATAAAAAAAACATGGATTTGAACGAGATGAACTTGATATTTGATTTTCCTTCATTTGTAGAACTTTGTTCCTTGTTCATTTCGTGTTATAATGCAATTCTTTCTTCTTCTTTAGTTGAATCCACTTCAAAACTCCTAAGAGAAAGGGCTATGGGATAAAATATTTTAACACTCTATCCATTTCAAATCGAAGGAGTGACTAGACGAAGGAGTGTTTTTTGTATTATGGGACAGTGGAGAAAAAAGAGGCTAGACGAGTGAAGTTCCCCCGTCTAGCTTTCAAACTTTTTTTTTTTAATAAAAAAAATAGCCAGACGGGTGAAGTTCCCCCATCTGGATTTTAAACCAATCAGAGTCGTCGGATACTTCTACCAGAGACGTTGGATAAAACTTTTAACCAGACGGGAAAACTTCAACCATTTGGGATCCAAACGGTTGAAGATCACCCGTCCAGTGAAGACTGGGAAACACTCCTTCGATTGAACGAGTGGTTGATAGATTTTGGGTGAAAGACTCTCTCTTCACTACCCATAGTAGGAGCTAATTTATGATATAATTTTAAAACCTATAACAGCAATCGCACGACGACTACACAGTAGAAGCGGCAAATGTTTTTGAATAAATTAAATCAATAAAAAGGTAAAATAACTATACCAATTTATTAACCAAGAAAATAAAAGTCTATGGTTTTGGATTGCATTACTTTTGATGTTTGTAACACTAAAAAATTAATATCTTAATACTCAAGGCAGTTTTGAACCCAATCTCATGCCTCGGAAGGTATAACGTTTATAAATTACTATTATGACTTAATATGAAAAAATATAATTCTCATTCGCTTATAAAAGATAACAAATTTTAAAACGGTCCAGAAAAATTAAAATGAAGCTTTATTAAAAGAGAAAATTATTAGTCAATAATAATACTAGTAGAGAGTAAATATGCTAAAGAAATCAATTATTAAACATTACCGATCGAAAATAACTTCATCCTCTACCCTAGAAAAGACTTTAGCTACTCATGGAGAAAAAGAACGGAAGAAAAATCATTAACCATTGTATTCATTGATTGAAAATTGCTTACAAATAGTTTTTATGACTTAACGGTGCCTTTCTGGCGCAGTTGGAAGAAGAACTGTCTTCAAGTGCAGTTCAAAAAGATTGCTTTCTGATGCCATAAAAGAAGAACTATCTTTTTGTATCTAAAATTGAGAAACTGTTGCTGATACTATTTAGGGAACTATTGCGAAAGCTATTGAATATGAAAGAATAAGCAACAGTATCAACGATAATTCCGAGATGTAATTTCTTCTTCTTCCTTTCTCCTCATGATGAACCCTAGTTTTAATTCTTGATTTTTTTTCTCGATCTCTGGCAGAACCAGCCTCCTCAAACCCTTCATCTCTTCTGGTATTTATACCACACTATCATAAGACTCCTAATAATCCTCTCTTTTTTTAATGAAAATATTCTCGGCTATATTATTCTCGATATGATTTTTCTTCACGATTTGATTTTCTCTCAAACTCGAGATAGTATTTTTGATGATGTTTCCTTCTTCTCTTTTTGTTGCTTTAGTTGTCTAAGAAATATCAAATAAGACTCACGGCGGAACTTGAAAACAAAATCCAAAAGTTACCCGATTTTATTTTTTCTCCCTTAGAATGAAATAATACCAAGATTATTATGGATTTTTTTCTGCATTTCAACATGTGTACGATTCCTTTGTATTAAGGCAAGAATATTCTTGCCTTAAAAACCAAAAATAACTCCAATGATTCTTCAAAGCAATTATGCACAGTTGTAAAAGAATTCTCTCGCCAAAGTAAATGTTTGAAACTAAGAAGATGGGTGCATATAACCAAATCTTGGGTGCCTTTATCATTGTGGGTGCCTTTAACACCTTTCTGGGTGCTTTTAACACTTTTGAAGCCCATTTTTTTCACCATTATTAAATCCATAAAATACCTAAAAACAAAGCAAATAATAATATTACTACATAAAATGAGAACTAAATATACAAATATGAGATCAAATTAAGACATATAAATATGTCTATCAAATACTCCCAAACTTATATTTTTTTAGTCCTCGAACAAAACTAATGAATTAAAATCCTAACTCACTTTCACAGGCATCGCGGTTGCACTTAGCATGTGCAAGAAGCCTTCAAACCCCTAGGTGTCCCTAATGGACGAGTTTTTTCTCGTGAGGGTTTACAAGAGATATACCCACAAAACCTTTACTCCAAACTCTAGATATTTGTGAACGATTGGGGTAGACACTGAACATGCTATTTAGTTGGCTACTAAATTCTTTGGCTATGGAAGGAATTACCCTGTTTTGAATCCAATTGTTATACACGAGTTTTCACTCAAGTGTACTAAAATTCATATATAAGAAAACAAAGCACTACTCAGAAAGCCGTACAATAGACCACGATACTCGGAATCTAACAACTACAATTACATGAATAGATTACGAAGATGGATATGGAGATAGAAGTGTGCACATGTTGACTAAGGTGAACGGTGTTTCCCAAAATATCTATATCGTGCCAAGATGAACCCTAATAGATTAAGATATGCACCAACTGGTTTGAATCCTAATTCTAGTATCAACTCAGCTGGTATATACAAGGGTCACAACGATCGATTTATTAAATATATACAATTATTTTTTACTTTTTTATTTCATCATAATAATTTTATATTATTATTTTTTCCGATGACATGATTAGATCTTTTGAATCTAAGCATATGCTCTTTGTCAGCAGATTACATGATAGTTCTCATGGATCCTGTGTTCCACGCTTGCTTAAGCGATGAAGACAGGGTGAACACATACATATTGTTATCCAATTGTCTTTTTTTTTAATTATTATTATTATTGGTCAAGTTCAATTAAAATAATGGGGCTTGATCTCAATCATTCCACTTCATCCTGGCGACAACAAAGCGATACTAGTGCCCCACCAAATCACTTATAGAAACACTAAAAGTTGCAAAAATAAAAACAGAACGTGATATGGGGAAGACTATCATGTTATTTCTAACACCTGAGCTTTGTCCTTTTATGAATAAACCATTTAGCCGGGCACCTCAACTCCTATAGACAAGAATTTTGTTTCCATCTACCTAGAATGGTTAGTGTCATCCTGAATTGTTCACAAGTTTCTAAATTTTGGAGTTTTTGGTACAACTAAATTTTTAAATTTTTTTCTCCCTTACCCCCAAACTTAAATTGAACATAGTCCTCGATGTTCTAAAGATAAATAAATGAAAGCATGAACATGGAGAAATACAAAGCAAAGTAAAAAGAGATTGGGAAAGATATTACTAGCACCGTGTACCAAAAGCATATAGGTTGCCTCCCATAAAGGGCTAAGTTTAAAGTCTTCAGCTAGATAAAGAAAGGATTAGTCACAATTTACAAATCATACAATAATAATCTTAATAATTACGGATCCTTAAAGTCAATCGTATTTGACTCACAGAGTGGACCACAATGGAATATGTAAAAGTGGTGGTCATTCTCATGAAAATGTGTCGATTCAGTTTCCTAAAATAATTAGGCTTAGACCCAATATTCAATATCTGACACATTTGAAATTCATATGCTCCCACATTTGGTAAATAAAATTTTGGTGGGACAACAAAGTCAATTATGGTATTATCGCCTGGGTAAACCACATCAACCATATGATGAGTTTCTAACAACTAAACTTTTTTCTGGACACAATCAGGCTCAGGAAACAGTTCTTGAAAATAATCTCTTAAAGTTGTAGTGGCAAAAATGTTAAGTCCCAAGCAAGGGAACTTTATAAAAGTCAAACGATTACCACGGGGGAAATGATATTCACCCCCAAACCTAGGATAGTGTGTGTCCTTGGACGAACTAGCCACAATTTTCTTAATTTCTAAATTATCAGATTTAGGAAAATGGTCAATTATTTTATCTAGGTTATAATCATCTGGTGGGATACCTTCACTCATATTTAAATTTTCTACGAATCTATCATCTTCGTTGAGACGATTACCTTTGAATCGGTTGACTCTAAAACACAAGTCTCAGGATAAACTTGTTCCTCTAAACCATCATCGTCTTCATAATAATAAGGAAATATTTCATCGTCTATAACAATGGTATCTTAGTTAAATCCCTTTCTTATTGAATAGCTAAATAATCATTAATATTATTAGGATCGGGACTAGAGATATCATTATTATCATGAAGCTCAAATGATGTTAAAATTTCCTGATCATTATGACTACGGATTTCAATTTCCTCATCAACAATATCCTCATCATAATAATAATATGAACATGATTGAACCTTATGTAAATAAATAGTGTCTTCTATTCTAACCCCGGCCTCTAAATTAGGTAAATATTCATCATTATTTCAAGTATAAAATTGGAAACACTATTTTGGCGATTAAGTTCATTTTGAGCAATATTAACAGCTAACCATTCTTCTTCAATTTTCCACTCATCTAGACGTGCATTAAGTTCACTAACAGTTGTACACATAGCTAGAAGTCTTTCTGTTATCTTCCGTCCCTTTTCATCTAATTGATTGAGTGTACTATTCCAAGAATCAGACGAAGAGTTAGAAAATTGTGAATTTTCCATGTAACGCCTGAGGGAATTTTCTAAAGATGAAGAACTAACATTTTGCTCAGTATAATATTGCCCGTTTACCCGTTCGTACGAATGGTGAACGTGCGAATAGTAATTGGGATCACTATGGTATGAACCATAACCTCTAGAGGGTTGGTAGTGGTCCCAAGTACTATCCACACTATGGTCATAGTAAGGGTATTGTTTATTTTGAAATTCAAGTCGATAATCATTGTATTGGTCCTCATAATACCAGTTAGATTTCTTAGATTTCTTCTTCACCATGGCTTTATTGAGCAAATACAAAAACAAATATAAATTAAAGCAATGTTTCCCGAAATGATTGCCAGGTTCGTCTACTTCTGTTGTGTGGCTTTTCCAGCCGAACCTTCTCCTGAAACTTTTTTTTTAAATTATAAATTGAAATACAAAATAACAAATGAAACTAGTATGTCTATGGGTAAAGAACTTTACCACCTGATTCTTCACAACTTATATTGTCTTAGTATCATAAACTTCAATAACTTTCATCTTTGTATTTCTTTTGCTCTTGTACATAAGTTTTCAACATGTATATATAATTGTTCTCATTGTATTATTGCTTTACTTGAATATAAAATTTTCTCTTTCTTGTACGTTGCTTGTACAGCTTGAACGTCTTTAACTTTCCTTCAAATTTTTGATTCTCCGTTTGTTGATGATAATGTGTTTATATTGCTGCTTTGTTGAGTGAATAATGCTAACTGCAAACAAGACTACAAGATAAAGTTAGAAATTCTGATGACACCCTCATGATTGATGAAATAACACTCAAGATATCAAAGAGTAGTGCTGAAATTTGTACGAAGTTGGGTAGCTCATCATTCTACCCGGAGTTAGCGTAATATGAAACACTCTAACCGGACAATTTAGACAGGTGCAAAGAATTGAAGGTTTGGTGCCTCACTCATGGATATTGAATGATCAGCTTCTCTAATACCGTATTCTCTACCGGAGGTTTAAGTCCATTTTTGTCAGCCCATGCCTCTCAACAACTAACCAACCTGAATGTCGTTCTCTAATATTTCTAAGTTTAATTTTTTGAGTGAGAACTCCATATGTAAATTTAGCTAGAATATACTAATTGACTCCAAAATCTCTGAAAGTTGGAAGTTTTCATGCAAATATGTAAAAAAAGTTTAAAAATTCTACCTACAAAAGCGAATATTCAGAATTCTAGATGCTTAATCACTCCCCCACACTTAAACTTTACATTGTCCTCAATGTAAATTGATTCCTCTAATGTAAAATCAAAGTGGAAAATTTCTAATATGATATGCAAACTATAAAAAATAAAAATAAAAGAGAGATAAATACGAAACCAATGGGTTTCCTCCCATTCAATGTTTTGTTTAACGTCCTCAGCCTGACCTTTTGGTTATTGTCCGTATACCAACAATCTGAAAATCTGGGGATCTGCCCAGATAACAATCTGCAATTCTAATAACAACTTCAAAAATATGTTAGCATATGATGGTACTTGTGAAACCTTTATCATAAAGAAGTTAGCCCCGCACTTATCTCTTTCTACACTTGGAAGTGTATATAGAACATTGAATTCATAAACTTCTACAGGTTTCTCATGGGTAACCAGCACATCATTAGAATAAAACATATCTAATGGTAGATACTTTGAAGCAAAATAATTCGTTAAAACGTTGGAAGAACACAACTCCAATCCTAAATTAGGTATTTTCCTAAAAATTAGGTTAACAACTCTTTGAGAAATTACTTTGATTAGAGGAGGAGGATTATTAGAAATAGAATTATGCAAATGATTAGACAAACCTTCCACTATCTCTTGTATTACAGGATCCTCATTGTTTTTAAAGAACTCCAATGAATTATTTACCTCTTGTGTATTGTGGTCCTCTATCAAAAATTTTAACCAATCTTCGTCAATTTCTATCTCAACCAAAATTTCGGCATCAATGCTATCATTATATTCCTTGGCAATCTCAATTGGGTATTCCACAATATTACTCAATCTAGCCTCATTCTCAAACATTTCGTCATCTTCGATATAAGACTCTTCATCGACCTCATATTCTCCATTAGCTAAACGTCGTTTGAATTCCATATGTATGATACTACTAATATCTTGGAGAATTTCTTCTGGTGCTCCGTCATCTTCCAGTTGATATAGTTTTTTCGAGAGTTTTCTTATGTTTACACTTTTTACAACATTATTTATAATAGGATCACTAAACCACGACTCGTCCCGTTGAACGGGTGAACAATCATAAATACAATCATGAGTCAGGTAAGGTATACTGTTATAAAATTCGGTCGGTGCAACGTTCTCTCTATTAAGTGTTGGATGAAGCCGGTCTAGTCTCTGTTGCATGTCCTTTAATTGATATAAAACTTGCATACAACTCGAGTGGAGCCAATTAGAAGTATAACCGTCCCACCTTATTTGTGGTTGTTGACCTACATACCCACCATAAGGTTGTTGGTATGTTTGAAAATCACCAAAAGATTCCGTAGGGTATTGATCAAAACCAAAGGCTTGATTTTGATTGTATCCTTTAGTCGTTTGGAAGTTATTGAAAGATTGAGAATTATAACCAAACTGATTACCACCACAATATGCCTAATCTTGTGCATCATAATGTTATTTCCGTAAGGAAACATGATGACACACAAAGAGTAAAAATATAAAAAATTCTAACTAAAAATAATAAAAATAAAAGTGATGTATACAACCTGTTTTCAGAGTCTACCTTCCGCTTTTAATGGATGATGAATCCCACCAACAAGTTGTTTCCACCACGAAAACCTAAAACCTGAAAAACACTAAGAGAAAAACGTAAAATAGAACTAAAAAGAAATCTCAAACAAAAACAATTGCTACTGCTCCCGGCAGCGGCGCCAAAATTTGATGCGTGTTGTTTGCGCACAAATTAATTAAGAAACTTTCCACTAATACTAACAAGTAATATAGCGGCAGTAAGAAACGTTCCCACGAGGAGCTGCGAATTGTTATTTGTCTTTGACTTCTTATCTAACCAAGGGGGGATTGTAATGAATTAAACTAAGTAAACTAACAAAATAAAAACGAAATAAATAAAGATTGAGATTAAGATGAGAAAATACTGGTTAAGGATTTCATCTTCCATCGCCAATCATGATCTTCAATCGATTAGAATCAACATCCGTTCTCTCTTCATACCAATAACCCTAGAGCACCCCATCGAGAGTATAATCCGGTAAATTCCTTATGTCATCACATACCATAACGATGAATATGTGAATACTACTCAGCCAACAACCTAACACAACGTGCTATCAAGTTTAATCCTCCAAGAGTGTTAGGTTCTTTGAATTAGGCTAATCAATGCAATATAAGTACTACGAGTATTTTATTTAATACTGGTCAACCATCTACATGCAATCACACGAAGGTTTTGAATACAATCGATAATCACACTATGCTACTTGTAACCGGGTCTATCGACTATTCCGTATCTCCAAACCCTTGTTTAGCTTTATATATGAATATATGTTCACTTAGTATGCATCTTCAACAAAGACACCTCCAATCATACAATCGATATTTAAAGTAGAACATGAACGATAAAAAGAGATCTTGATCATCAATAATAACCAGCCAGATGTCTTGTTTTATAGCTTTCAATGCTTGAACCTCAAGTATACTCTTTTTTATAGGGCTTAGAATCCTTCCGGGACCATGTTTCCTTGAGTTAGAAGTCAATTTCACGTCCAAATAACTCCCAAAACAGTGTCAGTTCAGCTATTATTATTTGAATACTTATTAGACGAACAATTCTCTGTAGACTCTTTGAAAACGTGATTTTTATGCTCAAGTTTGGTTACTATTTGATATGAACTTTTCCGGCCGAAACTAACAACTTATTTTTGCTCCAGACAGTGTCAGGTTCGACTACTTATGGTATGATGGATTTCTGGCCGAACTGCTCTCTGGACACTCAATTATTTCAAGCTTGTTTTTCCCATAACTTTTTCATACGAACTCGAAATGACCTCATTATTTTTGTGTTGGCTTTGTATTTCAATTTTCTTCAAGATGATGATAAGAAAATATGTATTTGAAAGAGTTAAACTTGATCTTTGATCTTCCTTCATTTGTAGCACTTTGTTCCTTGTTCATTTCGTGTTGTAATGAACTACTTTCTTCTTTTTTGGTTGAATACACTTCAAAGCTCCTAAGAAACTCATAAACAAACAAAATAAAAGCATAATGATATGAAAAACAACAAGAAAGTGATGAGTTAGAGTATCAAACTAATGCAAATAATGTATCTATCACTATTATAAATAGATTCTTCAATCTATTGAAATCAGAAATGTAATGACCTGACCCTCCAATGATACTGTCCCCACTTAGCCATTCCAGTCATCCGGGACAGTTTTCAGCGGGCATCGCTGCGGTCACTCAACTGCAGCTTCTTAGGTTGTCACCCATCTCTGGATTACTCTAGCCCGAGCACGCTTAATCGCAGAGTTTTTACCAACTCTGGAGCCATTTGTGCTGAAAAGGCCTCTGTGTTAGGAAAGGACAAACCATTACATATATTCCATTCGGCGAACCATACCTGCCGAATCGGGGTATTACAATACCACCACCTTAAATCGGAGTTGTCCTCGACTTCGGAATATATTCAATCCCAGATCTCCGACGTTCCCTGCACTCATGAGACCACTACTTGGAACACCCCGTCCAGCGTACTCTCTCACCCTTTGCAGGTGACCCGTTACTCTGATACTATTTGTAATATCCCGACCCTCCACCGATACTTTCCCCACTTAACCACTGCGATCATCCGACAGTATGGGGTTTTCAACGGGCACCGTTGTAGTCATCTAGCGGCAGCTTTCCGGGAAGTCACCCATCCCTGGATTTCTCCCGCCCGAGCACGCTTAATTACAATATTTTTTGCCAACTCTGGAGACAGTTGTGCTGAAAAATCCTCGACATGAAAAGACAAATCATTACCTAGATTCAATCCGGCGAACCTTACCTACCGAATATGGGTATTGCAAGAAAGGACAAAACATATGGAATAGAAAAGGAGAGATACACAAAACACCACCTCCCGATAAGTCTACTATCTGATTTTTATCGAAGCATTCTTTCAGTCATACACATAGAATTTTCATATCAATAAATACTACCATACCTAATGGATTCCGACATTATGACTTCAACACTTCCTTAGCTTTCCCCCCTAAAACCAGCCTTCTCCTTCCCTTGTGACCGAAGCAAGATTTGAACGACCATTTCTAGGTTTAGGCCAGTCTTGTGTGATTTTGATTTCTCAAATCTAAAAGTACTTCCACAATATAATTTTTTTAGGGTTCAGACGTATTCCTCATCATCTTACCTCCCATTTTTACTTCTTTACCCCAGAATCCATTTTTACCCGCAAACAACTAGACATAGTAGCGGTCGACTACTAGGTTTTATCCGTTCGAGCCACCATGAATAATATTTTCAAGGTGTAACCCATTCAAATTTGTTAGGGTTTATGAATTCAGGTTGATTATAGCATCAAACGCCTAAGCTCGGTCTTCTTACAAGTGTTGTCTTCACATAATCCCTATGTAAGGTCTCACGTTCACTACTTGTGTAGGAGATGCTCGACAATTACGGATTGCTCAGATTTCTAATAACATTACATTGATCAATATATTCATTCAATTTTACACCTGAACAATCTAGAAGCCAATCATAAAATTTAGATATGGTGAGAAGAAAAACGACATGATGATTAAAACTCCAAATAAACTTGTATCACTAATCAAGCTTCACGCATAGAAAATTGAATTCTTCCTTAATCAAAAAAAGATTTATCTACTCATATTACAAACAAGAAGAATCTGATGAAGAATGGTTTCCCCCTAAAAGGGGTAAACCCTAGGTTCAAGATGTAAAAGATGTGACAAGCCTTAATGTGCATCTCTAGTTGAAAAGACGTGAGAGTTAGAATGTGGTAGAAGGTCCTCTTGTTTTAGCCTTTGGATGTCTTGTTTTATATCCGGCAATGCGTGGCCCTCAAGTATCTTATCTTCTTAGGGTTTAAAGTCCTTTCGGAACCGTGTTTCCTCAATTTAGAAGTCAAAATATATTAAAACATGTCCAAGAGGTTTTTCACAGTCGACATGGTTGATTACCAAAATAGCTCCAAATTTCTTCCGCAAAAGTTTTTATGGTCAGCATGGTCGACTCCCACTGAATCGTGCCAACTTTAGGGATTTTAAAACACAAACTTGATTCCCAAAATAGTGCTACGATCGGCATGGTTCCAACTGTTCCGACTCTTGCTTTGTAGATCACTTTTTATTGTCTCGGTTATTTTGTCCATAACTTCTTTGTCTGAACTCGGAATGACCTCATTCTTGTTGCGTTGGCTTCAAATTTTTCAATCTATATAAGATGAATATAAAAACTCCTGGATTTGGATAAGAAGATTTTGGTCTTGGATTCTCCTTCACTTGTAGTGATTTACTTCCTTGCTCATTCTAGCACTTTGTAGCTCTTTTTTGGATGATTCACCCTAACTAAGACAAATAACATAAAATAAGAATACAAATAATTTATAAAAATTGTAGCAAATATTAGTATGGATTTGACACTCAAAGCATGTAAATTAAGCACTTATCAATAATGCATCATAATTCCCTCTGAAAATCTCCTTCTTTATTTGGACTTTATGTTACCAAGTGGAGATTTCTTTCGAAGAAGAGGTATGATATTTCCTCAGCTTGTTTATCCGGTCAAGAACCTGAAACTTTCCATCATTTCCATTTCCATTGTTCTTTTACCTCAAATATTGGTTGCATATTAAGGAAAAACTTAATTGGCAGTTTACAATTCCTTTAGATATTCTTTCAACTATGTATTTCTTGGTAGTTTCACTTATGAAAGATATTTGAAGGTTATTCAGCTTAATTATTATTGAGAGAAACCCTCTCTTTAAATAGCAAAAACGCTAACAATAATTTTTCAAGGTTTGTTACACAGTTTGGATGCACAATAAAAAGTATTATCTATGAGATAAACTCGCTAGACTAATCTAGTTTGTTGACGACTCATTCACGACTGACCTAGTCACATACATAGGTGTGCTGACACTCCCCCTCAAGTTAAACGGGAGTTTCCGGACGTTTAACTTGTCTATGAGAAGCTGAAACCTTGGAATATCTAATCCCTTGGTGAAAAATATCTGTTATTTAATCCCGTGATGAAACAAACTTTACATCTAGTTCTTTGTTTGCAACCTTCTCCCTTACAAAGTGGTAGTCTATCTCTATGTGCTTGGTTCTCGTGTGGAAAACTGGATTCGCTGTCAAATATGTTGTTCCCAAGTTGTCATACCAAAGAGATGGTGTTGATTTGTTGAATCCTAGCTCTTTCAACAAAGATTGGATCCAAATCACTTCAGAAGTTGCAATTGCAACTCCTTTGTACTCAGATTCAGTGCTTGACTTTGACACAGTCTTTTGCTTTCCGACACTCCAAGATATTAATTTATAACCAAAATACACACAATATCCACTAGTTGATCGACGATCATCCAAGTTTTCACCCAATCTGCATCTGAGTATGCCTGTATAGAAATTTTTTGTGATGGTTTCAAGTGCAAACCAAAACTTACTGTATGTTCCATGTAACGTAGTATTCACTTCACCAGCTCCCAATGCTCAACAAATGGTTCATGTATAAATTGGCAGGCTTTGTTCATAGTAACAATTATGTCTGGTCAAGTCAGTTGTAGATATTGAACTGCACATACTATGATGCGATAGAGAGTGGCATCTTCGAATTTTTGAGTTCCTTGCTTCATAACTTTCTGTTGTGGTGCTAAGGTGTAGTGACAGGCTTTATTCCATCCAGCTTGGGTCTTACTAGAAAATCTGTGACATATTTTTGTTGGTTGAGAATGAGATGACTGCCTTGTTTGTATACTTCAATTCCCAAAAAGTAAGTTAAGTCACCCATGTCTTTGACTGCAAACACAGAACTCAATTTTGTAATTATCTCATTGATCTGGGCATCATTTAAACCTGTAATAATAATGTCATCGACATATATTAATACATAAATTGTACTCGCAGAGGTTAACATAACAAATAGAGAACTGTCTGCAGTTGAATCCTTGAAACCATTTTCAACAAGGAATAATTTTATCCTTGAGAACCACACCCTCGACGCCTTCTTAAGGCCATATAAGGCTTTGTTTAACTTACACACATGCTTGGGGTAGTTTGATGTTAACTATATGATTGATGTGAAGCTGTTGAAGTGTTTGGGTGTTGGCAGACATGTTAAGCGTGGGTTGGATCTTCTCTCTGATACCAACTTATGAAAGATATTTGAAGGTTATTCATCTTAATTATTATTGAGAGAAAACCTCATTTTAAACAGCAGAAACACTAACAAGAATTTGTTAAGGTTTGTTACACAATTTGGATAAACAATAAAAAGTATTATATATGAGATAAACTCGCTAGACTAATCTAGTTTGTTGACGACTCATTCACGCCTGACTTGGTCACAGAGATAGGTGTGCTGACAGTTTCCTCAACCTTCAAGGACTCGTTATGTTATATGGAAATTCATGCCAGATATGATTATGTGGAGTATCTGGAAAGAGAAAAATTGTAGAGCCTTCGGTAACAAACAGAATACTCATGTGGAAAGTGATAGTCCGTAGTAAAGCTAAATATCACATGTTCACTTGGTATTTAGCAGTTAAAATTTCAAGTCCTTTGGATCGCTTAGGATTTGCTTGTCTTATATAGAATGGTGTCACCCCCACTAATAATGATATCCCCTTTATAAATCATGGTCATTTAACTTTGTGTTTATTTTGATCTCCATTAAACTTTTTTTTTTGAAGCGTTTAAGCTTTGTTGGTAGCTGTTACTAACTTGTATATATCAATGTTTTAAAAACCGGACCGGACGTCTAACCGATAAAACTACTGGATCAAGAGTCACTGGATTAACCACTGGTTTAGTGGGTCGAATATATAAGAACTAATCTTAACTAATATATTAAAAAAATCAAATACCATATGTTAAAACGTGGAGTGGTTTGTATGTTTCTAATATTTTCAAGGATGTAATAGTAAATAATATAAGGATGTAATAGTAAATTATTAATATTTTTAAAATCACCTCCTATAAATACATCTACTAAGGGCAACTGCAGCGGTGCGACTATCCTATCGACTAAATACCAAATTTTGTTTGGTCTTTGGCTTAAAAACCACAGCGGTAGGCGAGGAAATTTTGCTCGCACGCTCTTCTTGGTAGTCGTATGATACTGGGCGTCCTCTTAGATGGCCGTAAGATAACACGGACAGTTAGCTATCCTACCGTATGTTGTATTGTCGTTCACTTAGAAGAGCGCGGAACTATACGCTCATCTGAATGACCTCCAAATAAAATACGCTCACTTAACAATACGTATGATTGAGCGTTTAGTTGGGTGGACGTATTACGAGAGACGGCTTCATAGGAGGTCATAATATTTGTTGCGTCTAGTTAGGTGGCCGTATTACGAGATACACTGTCGATGAAACACGC
Source organism: Papaver californicum (assembly GCA_023531435.1). Classification (NCBI taxonomy): domain Eukaryota; kingdom Viridiplantae; phylum Streptophyta; class Magnoliopsida; order Ranunculales; family Papaveraceae; genus Papaver; species Papaver californicum. The sequence continues at coordinate 4,425,035 of JAJJMC010003991.1, read as the reverse complement.
TCGTATATGAAACGGCCACCCAGATAACCGTGTATATCTTTTGGCAGTGGTCCTAAGTGACCGTATGAGTTTTGGCAGTGCTCCTAACAGAGCGCCTGGCTATACGGCCAGTTAGGAGACCGTTTGAAGTTAATAGTCTCAATATTATAGCTTGTATACTGGGCCTGGTGAAGAAATGGAGCACACATGGGATCTTAGGTTTATGAAGAGTGAGTGGATTTCACCACTATGGCAAAGCACGTGTGTGCTATCTTAGGTTTATGAAGAAACCATTTCTTTTTGCGAGCGGGTGAAGTCTTTTACTTCTGTTTGTGACGTTGCTATTATGGAAGAAATGCTTCAATTAAAGATGGGTTTAACTTAGTTTGGGTTAGCTAGGTCTTAGAGTTCAGTGTGAATCTGGATTTGAAAGAGACATGGGATCAGTGAGAAAGAGAAGAAAGAAGTTGTAGCCGCGGTTGAATTGTTTATTGAATGATTGATGGGTTATGAATGAACTTGTGTTTGCAGGGAAGGAGATAAATCAAGGCTAGAGAAACACATTAAACCAATTTCTTCTTGTACCAAAACTCCACACAAGATGCTTGACAGAATGCCTGAACTACCATTGGGTTTGCCATGGTTTATTAGCTGAATTCGAAATGGGTTCTGTGATGTGCTTGTTGCAATACATTTTGTGATTTTCTTACGAAGGTTTAGGACATGATTTTGCAGCCGAGAACTTAGGGAAGAACGATGGCTACTGTCATTGATTTTGAGTAATGAACGAAGGAGATTGAGACCAAGATTTATAAGCTGGGACAAAGAAGAAAAGTTGGCTGGGCGGCTTCCTAACAGGCCATACGTTATTCTATGCGGCTTCCTAACATAGCGTATGGTTGCAACATATTTATTTATGAACTTGGGAGGCTTCCTAACATACCGTTTGTTCATCTATGCGGCTTCCTAAGAGACCGTATGGTAGTAATGCGGTTTCTTGTAAGCCCGTATGAATCAGGCGGCTCCCTAACTAAACGTATACATCCTATACGGTTTCCAGGAATAACGTATATGTATAAGAGTTCTTCTAGCAGACCGTATGTTTTGGACGGCATTCTAGAGAAGCGCAGAAGTGCGAAGCGTCTAGCTAGAACACCGTGTTAAGAGGCGTATAGTTAGCTGAGAGTATCTTCAAGGGACAATATTCCAGCTGACCGTATTATGAGGCGTATACTTAGCTGAGCGTAAGACCAAGCGCTTCTCTAGGGATACTTCTGATATAAAGACGCTTTCCTAGCTGAACGTATTAGCCATACGCTATCTCAAATGGCCGTGCGAGTATACTTAGAATTCGGAGAGAATTCACTCGGATACTGTAGCAAATCTGGAGTAAACTCAAATTTGCTTTCCCGTTGGGCTGCAAACTGGCGAGTAAAGAGAAAATTTTCTCTTTACTCTTTACTCTACTCGTCCGCTGCAGTTGTTCTAATAACTCTT
>JAJJMC010003991.1:4411113-4423549 GCA_023531435.1 Papaver californicum | reverse complement strand
TTTACTCTTTACTCTACTCGTCCGCTGCAGTTGTTCTAATAACTCTTCCTATTCTTCCTCTCTTTTAAATGTCATCCTCTTTCCTAAACTAACGGTACAATACAGGAGAAAAAACATATTGTCTGTATAACTATTAACTTCTTTCCTTCTCTTCATATTATATTAAGGTTTAGCTTTATTTCATAAATTTATTTTATTTTATTTTTGTGAAAAGAAACTTTTTTTTCTTTCATATTGAATTTAATAGATGGTTACAGATTTAATACATAATAGATGAGTATAGGTCTGAATCTTCAAAGAAAAAATCATCTTTCTATTAATATTAACTTCTCAAGATCAAGATATAAATCATAATAATAATATAGGAATAGTACAGAAGATTTGTTTTACAAATATTTTTGATGGATGATAACTTGGTGAACCGGGAAAAAACCCAACTGGGATAGCTGGTTCATCGGTTTGACCGGTTGGTTCATCGATTTGACTGACCGGTTCATCCGGTTTAGCAAATTTAACACAGTTTTTGAAAATATTAGTGGATCATAGTTGAATCATCCCAGTTTTTCTATTGGTTCATCGATTTACCGTTCAACCGGCTGATTCGGTCCGGTTTTTAAAACACTGGTGTATATATATATATATACACCATTAAATATCTTTTCTTTCCATTCTTAAAAAAAAGAAAAAGAAAAAAGAAAAAAGCACTTCATTCGAATGAATCTTTAAAAACCTAATTTATATGACATTTTTCTCCTTTGGAAATGACATGTCTACTCTATTGCCACTATAACTAGACGCACAACAATGATGTTAGATTTTTAGCCAGCAATCTAACACATACACCATTGTTATCCACCACTTCATTTACTTGGGGTGATCATTTCTATATTTTCACTAATACAAAAGCTAAAAAGTAAACAATCTTAGCTCCAACTGCTCATTAACAGTTCTTAGAGCCTTAGATTCTAGTGCTAGTAAACTCCATTAGTTACTATAGCTTCCCGCTAGGTAGGCTAAGGGTCCAACTAAAGCAGCATTGATGTAAGTGGCTGGTTCCGAACGGCTATAATCACTTCGATCATCTGGGAACGCATCATTTTGATCAGGTCCACCCACAACGGCACCAATAAGGATGTTTGGGTTAGGCTTCGGAGAATAGAAAAACGGCTGGAATCCACCTTCGCAACCTATGGTTTGCTTGTAAGTTTTGATGGAAGCGATGGATGATCCTCTGTGATGAATTTTGTGTGGGTAGGATGGTCCATAGCCTACCATATACGACATTTTCTTTGGGTTCACCCCTAGAATGTAATCCACCTGAAAATTTTTGCAACATTGTGAGCGTATAATAATTACCCGATGTTTTCAAACACAAATCAAAGTGTAGAAGACGAAACTCTTGCATTCATACTGTGGCACTTCAAAATAAAGATAGATGTATGATATAGATAAGAGTATATCACTTACCTGACTCTTGGCCAAATTCCTGAGGGTCTGTGATGTTACAAGTGTGTTACCACAATTGAAGGTGCGTTTGGCAGCTACCATGTACTTGGCATATGTTGCGAGCAAGAAGGTGATGGAAGTAACATACTGAAGATTACATTGACTTAATTTGTACATCAATCCCCCTGCAAATTCATTCACTATATAGATTACCCTGACATGTGAAATCAATTCATTCTATAGATTGGTCTTTATAAGTTTTGAAATAATATGATTTCCTCTTTTGATTGATATACACGTTAGAGCCCCCACAAAGTTCCTAACTGAACCAAATTGAATTTGAAACTCCAAGTACCTGGTGTATAACGTGTGGTTGAATAAGGTGAATTGGGTATAATACGACACATGAAGTTTTCAGCTTTTTGAATGAATGGATCAAATGACTTGTCCTTGTCCAACAAAGCTTTCTGTACGTATAAAGTCAAGAAATCAATAAGATTCAAATCAAATAATTTTTTCTTGTTGGATTTTGATTTTCTTTCTTGTTGTCTTACCCTGGCGAGAAGAACATATGCACCAGCAAATTTGTTGTCCCAACTGAAGAAATCAACCCCATCATCAGTGGCAAGGGATTTTATTAGGTTTGCGTACGAAACATCATTTGTTGCTCTTAGCAACCATGTAGCACCCCAAAGTAATTCATCCTGGTACAGCAAATATACCACAGCGATTAAGATCCTTGATGTTTCAGCTCCAACATAACAACATTGGTACATCAGTTATCATTGAAGTGGTTCTCATTTCTTACCTTATAACCTGAATAAGAGCAATAAAAGGGACATACAGCAGAACCAAGAGAATCACTATAGGCACCCTGATATGACAGAGCGAACTTCATGACCTTCTTTGCCGTCTTCAGAAGCAATAATGAATATTTAGGATCCGCCACCCGGAACACCATTGAACCCGCCGCTAAGGCAGCTGCAGTCTCAGCCGCAACATCTGAACCCGGACTACTGGCGGACACAGAATAAACAGTTCGAACTGTATCCATATCCTCAGGGCGTTCCCAACATTTATGATCAGCATTTGGATCACCTACACCTACATAGAGTTTACCAGGGCTAGCATTTGCACATTTTAATAAGTAATCTGTGGCCCAACGGATTGCAACACGTGCTGTTCCTAACTGCACCCCCATTTTTTTCCCGTTTTCAAGTGAACCCCATGATAACATAACAGTGGAATATGCCATCGGAAGGTTGAACTTAATATTGTCGCCGGCATCATAGTAGCCCCCGGTGAGATCAACCTAGAATGCAAAACAAGAATACGATGAGAACCCTAGTAATGGGCAATTTGTAAGCAATCTGACTGGGCTTGCGACAGACACTTCATTTCCAGGTTGCATCCTACAGTATTACTACAAATCCCAATTTGTATACTCCTTATGTCCCATCGAAATGAACCTTTCGGTACTTGCATAATTTTAAGAAAAATATGACAGAGAATCTTTTTTAGAATTTTTTTACCATTTATCTTTTTGTGTTAAAACTTTGAATTAACATCTCACAAATTAAAAAACGAATATTAGAAAATATTATTATGTAAGGATTTTTTATAAGAACGTACGAATATAAATATAACTATCAAATTTTTTATATATTTTTTAAAATATTTTTTAATAAATTAGTAATTAGAAAAAATTTATTTGGAAAAATAAAAAATAAAAAATTATTTTCGTTAGAACAAAAATAAAAACAACAAATTCATACTGTATGAAACGGATGGAGTATTAAATAATGTGAGAGAATTACAAAGAAAAAATACGGCGTTTTTTATATTCCAATTTGATTATGTATAATGCATTTTGTTTGAGGTGGGAGGCCACATGTGGCACAAAAGGAAAAATCCTTGCTTCCTTGACCAAAGAATCCAACTTTCAGTTGGTGTTAGCTTGAACCCAAAAATCAAGGTCTAAAACAAAAAGTCCAACATCATCATGTTTGTCATCAGCTTAACATCTATAAAATGCACGAATAAGCAGATAAATAGAGGAGAAATTTTTATAATGAATAAACAACTCTTCGAGATTGATGGGGTAAGACTATATGATATTGATTCCAAATTAGTGAACAACCCCATTGAATTTCAAGCTGGGGATGCACAAGTTAAAAATGTGCTAGTAGACATAAAACCAAGTAAATGATGTTACCATGTCCCGCAAAGAAAAACGTTAAGAAAATAAAAACAACTCACAATTTGAAAGCGTACAAGAAAGAAAAATGCAAAAATGATACGTACATTAGCGGCAGAACCATCTTTAAGACCAGAATGAGATCTCCATGTGAGTCTTTGACCTGCGGGGAGCTTCCCTGATCTCTGACCTTCAAAAAAAAGTATGGACTTGGCTAAAGCATCCATATAATTAGGATGTCCATTAACACTCTGAACCAATAATAATACACAGAAGAAGATAGAGAGCAAGGAGGAGATTGATGATTGGGAAGCTCCCCTTGTCATGTTTTCTATCGCTTCTTTCAAATACTAGGGATTTTTCTCTAACTATAATTCAAATCTTTATGTTCGTCTCACTATATATATATATATATATATATATATAGAATAAGTAATTACTGGGGATAAAAAACTTTCAATCAGAACGCAAAATTTGGCTTTTGTTTTTCCCTTGTTTCATGAAGATTAAATCTAAAGGAATGATTAAGGATGATATTAATATTGTTTAACTGTTTAATTGCATGGTAGGATCTAGATAAGTCTAACGGATCACTCTAAATTCTATTTATAACATAAAATGTTGCCATTAGCACAGATAAAGTAGCTATCTTTTATAGGACCAAAAGCTTAATATGGGACTTAAAAAACAAACAATATGATTAGTGAGGGAGTTTATCCCATTGGATTCTAAGTATACAACACGCGCAGCACAACAACAACAAGGTTATCAGTCGTATGAATTTATCTAAAATTCAAAGTTGCTCATATGATAACTACTTAACCAAAAAACACTCGTCTTTGGTTCACCATTAGTGATTTTGTCAACGTGGTTGGACGAAGTCAAAGTGGAAGGAAAAAATGATTTCCTATTTCACCCCGCGAATCACTGTTCACAATAGCCTCATTTTTTCTGTCGTTCAATTTCATTTAGCTGGACGTAAGAATAATATTGATCCTGAGCTGAAATTGAAGATTATAGTCGGTCCTTAGATATATCTTGATCAAAGTGATCCCATAAGATTAAATTGCCAATGAATAGGCGATACTAACAATTTTTTTTTTAATAATTATAATTCGTTAATGGGACTGTTTGGTAGCCATTATTAATGGATTATGAGTTCATAATCAATTATACAGTCTATAATCCATTATATAAATGTTTGTTAAAATTTATAATAAATAATTATTTTAATTATAATTGAATTATCTTCATAAGTTAAAAAAATTGTTTATAAAAATTACCAATTATTTTTTTTTAACAATATTGAATTAGATTTTTTTTTTATTTTACCTAAAATAAGAGAGCGATAAAAAAATAATAGTGGACAAAAAATAATTTTAAATTATTATTTTTTCTCTTCTTTTTAGAATATTTTTAAAGATAATTAATTATTCCAAAAATATATTTATTAAAATTTATAGTATAATTATTTTTTAATTTGATAATCATAATTTTAATCAAACAAGATCAATAGTTTCATATTAAATGTTTCATATGATCAGTTTATTTTTGGAAGAACTACTTATATTACATTACAAGATTAAGAGAACATGATGAAGAAGAAGGTCCATGTGAACCCCCTTCGTATCTGTATATCTACTAGCAAAATTAATTAAGAAAAAACAATTACCCACGTGGACCCAAATCCGTTTACTATATGTGTTTGGATCAATGTAGTTCATACCGGATTTCGGTTCGTACCGGTCGAGAGCGATACACTAATATGTCGGTATACTGGGGAAATTTCGGTTTTAAATACCGGTGAAATATCGGTCCATATATTTTATACCTATAATTTTATGAAAAAAGACTAATTCACATTTTATAAATATAAATATATTTTAACACGTTATAACAAACGTTTTTTCACAAAGTTTAGAAAGAAAAACTAGTACTCATTCAAAATATATAGATCCATAGATTTCATATAAAGTTCAAACTGGAAACACAAGAAAAACAAGAACAACTTCAAAGTTCATCGTCTAAAATACTAATTAAACAAGGATATTATAATTCTAATCAAGATCATTAGATTAATTATAGATATTATCATATGCATATACAATTCTAAAATACCATAAAAAAATATGAGTAACAATTGAAAACCTTAAAACAAGGATAATTTTTTTTTTATTTATTTTTTATTTTTTTTATTTGGATTTAAAAAAAAAAATCAATCGTACCGGTCAAACCGGTACGGTCCATACCGGCCGATTTTTTCGGTTAAATACCGTTTACCAGTATACCGAATTTCGTTTCTCTTTTCCGCCGAAACCGATAAAATCGACGGTATACCGACCGTACCGGCCGATATGGACTACACTGGTTTAGATTTTATCTTTCATTTTAGTTAGCGAACACAATTAATAAGTCTTGTCAAGATTTGTTTTGGGGTGGATTGGTGCAGACCGAAGAGTTCCCATAGGTTGGATGTAGATAATTTTTAAGAGTTTCAGAGGTGAATTATGTTGTGCAAAATAAATAAATAAAAAAATACCCTTCTCTGAAGGAGCGTGAGGAATTTGATTGGTAGCGATGGTGATGGGTGGGAAACGCTTACTTGTTCCTAAGTTCCCTCCTGGGCTGATAGAAGAATGACCGTTGAGTAACCCAAAAACGGCAAGAATAACGGCTACATTATTTCTGTTGAGATTTTTTCTTGCAACGAGATTGTGTAGAATAGCACTAAACTTTTCTAAAGCGATAGCTTGATTGGTTTTTAGAATTTCTATCTTCACACTTTTTTATTTTCTTGAATAATAGAGAATCTCATGTATTCCATTTTTCTATGACAGAATTAGTTTAAATTTAACCCACTCTTATTAAACTTCAAGACCAAGCTTTAGATCTTGCTAACAAGCCCCTATAAGTTCTGTTTAAAAGTGGATTCTCTGGGATTCAGATTTCAAGAATACATGCAATAGAAAGATTCGAGACACACTCTCTAAAGAGTGTTCATGACGACATCGCAATCTCAATCTTAATGTCAATCTTTGATTTTATTTTGATAGTTACATAAGGGTTGAGATTTTTAGCAAACAGACTGAGATAGTTGATAAATGACCAAAATTGGATTCAGGATGTTTTGACTTTGATCTGACATATTCTATTCTATGAGTTGCATAATGCATTTTCCTTCTGTATGCATGAGCCGCACGGTTCACAGTATCCAGTATTGCTATCTTATCGGAGCTGACGGATAGCGATACATAAAATTTGTTACACACCGTTTATGCAATGCATAAAATTGTGTTGGTTATGGGTCTACTTTCCATTAGGAATATTGTAATTGGAAAATACTGGTCCCTTGTGACAGCCTGTAGATAATATTGGTCCCGGCTAGATGCCTAAAAACTGATGTCGTTTGTGCTAAAAGATTGAAATTGTAATAGATTTCTAAGCTTATTTGGTTATTTCTTGCAATCTTAGGAAAACCAAACAGGAGTTGATTCATAAAGAGTTGACTAGCAGTTGCGCAAGTAGATTTTGCCAGTTGCTTATTATTAGGCTTATAAAATGAACTATGAATCCACATTATAAACTGTTTTCTACTCTCTCTTTTTTATCCAAAAAGCCTTTGATCAGAGAGGAAGATTGAATTTAAGAAAAGTATATTATAAGATTTAGCAAATCATTCCCTTTACAAACAAACAAACAAATTTGATCTACAATAACTACCAGAATTTTCCACTTTTTAAAATTGTGACTCAAGACTGAAGTGTTTCAAAGTTCAGTGAATATTAGCAATGAAGTAATGGAACAGCTTTTTATGTATTATTATAACCTTAGATCACATCATCGCAATAGTTCAAAACAAGCAAAGGGCAACTCTAGTCTAGTGATCTAATGCCTAGTGGCGCATATGAGAATGAGACTTCAAATTTTAAATTTTAAATTTTAAGTAGGTCATGAAGAAGAAGATCATTACATAAACACAAGTTGGGCACATGCTCTTTACACGTTGGCTTTAACATTTGAAATATTATCAGGCTGCAGATTAAGTAAAACCCATCCCTTTTTAAGCCCATTGTCAAAGGTACAAACCATTACTTAGGTTTGTATTGTTAACGGAGATTAAGCATGTTTCCGATCTTTTCAATAGACAGACAGACAAAATTGGTAGGTTGATAACAAGTAAGGGTAAATTGATTTTCAGAAAAGCTGAAACTTTGGACAAAATTTGGATAGGTTTCAGGAGCTTTTGATCCACGTAATGTGCAGGTTTTGAAAAGTTCTGCAAGTACCCATGACATCTAACAAAATAAGCCATGCGGCGACCTTGCAAATTACAGATAGCACGAGAATAACTTAAGCTTCTAAACTACACCAGTTTCGAATGTCCATGCCCATTATTCTAGAGTGAAGACTAGTGATGGTAATTTTAGTTTCATGGAGTAAACAGAAGAGTTAGAAAACATTGATGAGAGTGAATCATAGCCAAATTAACAGAATATATGCACTATAAGAACCAAAGCATCCGGAGATCAATCTTACTGAAACAGTATGGCTCTAAAAAGTCAAAACTGATAGAGTAGCTCTAGCTAAATTATACTCAGCAACCCCCCTGTCACTCATTCAAATGCCCTACTGTTAGTGAATGCAGTATGTATGACTTCCAGGTAGACTATCATTCGAGTTAAAACTAAGAAAATAATTAGGAAAGAGGTTTGAGGAAAGACATGAACAGAGCACGTAACTGGACGACAAAGACACACTCTATCGTCTTACCCAAAGATATGAGATAATGACAGGTCAATGTGATACCCAATCAAAATCTTGTGACGAAGAGTATATGATGAAGAGAGCCCATGTGTGCAACACAAAGAGAGTGCAATTCAATGGTGTAAACCGCATAGAGAAGTCGCATAGTGTAATGCAAAAACACAAAAACACAATGAAGACAGAGGTAATTTGGTGAGTACCTGTTGTAGTGCTTGGAGGAGGATACTGTCCATATGATGATGAAAGATAAGTTGGCAAGTTCTTTCTGATAGACAATGCAAGTTTAATTTTAAGTTCAACACTTCAGCAACAGGAGGCCATGATATCCTATAAGATGCCTATATTTCATCTCAAATAGTCAAACCAAAGAAATAAGTATTATAATTAAACTGAATTCATTTTACATCAGACTCATTACCAATAGTCATGGCAAGAACAATTACCCACTTTAAAATGATGAAATCGGCTTCCATCCCTTACAATAATCTCCCGCTCAAAAACCTTCGAGATCATCTTGCAAACCAAATGACAATCTCCACAAACTCTCAAATTTTTCACAATTCGAATACAATCACCAACTTGTGTTACCAACAGTCCAAAAGCAATAGCTAACCTCTCACTGTGCACTCTAATTGCATTCTCTTTCTCCTCCTTTCCTATATCATGTAAAACAGGTGAAACATCTGGGGAGTATCCGGATTCTGCTAGACGCCTATCAATCACATTGAGCATCTTGTATATCTCCAAAGAGTGTTTATGCTCTCTATCCCCTACGATAAACCTATGAACCTTTCCCTGTGCTTCAATCAAGCTCCATCCAGCAATTTTATTATTTCCTCGATCAACCATTAGTCTTCTAACTCTGACCACATCTTCCCATTTTCTAGCTTTCGCATAAATGTTGGCAAGTAGTACATAATGGGCATCATGTGTAGGATCCATTTCAATTAGTTTTCTCCCGATTTTTTCACCTAGTTCAACTTGCCCATGAAGCTTACATGCTCCTAACAATGTTCCCCACAATACGGGATCTGGTTGAATAGTCATATTCTCGACCAATTGCAGAGCTTCTTCCACAAACCCAGCTCGACCCAAGAGATCAACAATGCACCCATAATGCTCCATCTCTGGCTCAACCCCATAAACCTCTGTCATCAACTTGAAAAATCGCCGGCCTTCATAGACAAGACCTGCTCGACCGCATGCGTTCAACACCCCGACAAAGGTCACATTAACTGGTCTCCACCCTTCTTTCGTGAACCTTTCAAAAAGTTCAAGAGCTTCCTTTCCTAGGCCATGTGTTGCTAAACCACAAATCATGACATTCCAAGACCAAACATCTCTTCGACGCATTTCATCGAAAACTTGCCTCGACATCTCAATACAACCACATTTTGCATACATATCAATAAGAGCAGTTCTTAGTGGAACAGTCATTAGACAGTTGGACGCTTTGATAGTGGAATGAACTAGTTTCCCATGTTCAAGCAAACCCATTTGAGCTGAAGCTGAGAGAACAGTAACAAAAATTGCCTCATTTGGAATTAGTCCTTTCTCTTTCATTTCTCTAAAACAGTCCAAACCCTTTTCCAATTTCCCTCCTTGAACATAACCCACTATCAGTGTACTCCAAGAAATCACGTCTTTCTCGGGCATTTCACCAAACAACTGTTCGGCGATATCTAACTGTTCATCTCTGGCATAACTAGCTAAAATTGCATTCCAAGTAACAATATCACTACATTGAGGATTTTCATCAAACACTTGACGGGAATTTTGTATTTGACCACACATACTATAAAAACTAATTAAAGAGTTTTTAATATAAACATCTTTACTAAACCCAAGTTTAACAATATGATTATGAATCTGCGGTCCTTCATGAGTACCTAAAACCTTACTACAAGCTTGAAGAACAAATGGAAAAGTATAATTATTAGGCTGACAGTAAATATTCTGATGCATGGATTTATATAGTAGAAATGAATTTTGAGGATATTGGGATTTAGCCAAACATCTAATCATACTATTCGAAGCAAAAATGTTCGGGTTTTCAAAACGCTGAAATATCGAGAGAGAATATTGTGAGGTTGATGGCGATGAATCTGGTGGAGAGATGGCTAATGCGGAGAGAAGGTGAGCCATGATTGTGTTGTTTGTGGAGAGACCCACGGCTATGATTAGACCATGAGCTTGTTTGATATGGTGGATGGATGGACATGGAGGGAGATGAGATAGTGGGGAGTAGAAGGTAGCCGTTGGAGACTTTGAGAAATTCGACTTCTTTAACTTTTATTTTCAGAGAGGGAGTAGAGTTCAGAGTTCTTTTTTTTTTTTTTTTTTGATAACCATAGAATTCAGAGTTTACTTTCGGTTCTTTAGACAGAGAAATAGTTTGACTTTTAACCATAAGTTAAAAGGAGCGGCAGACCAATCGAATGGTCCGACTCTCATCCGATTTGCAATCCGCCGGAATTGCGACGGTGCAAACCGCCGTCCTGTGGATCGGATCAGGCGGATTGAGCTACACTTCACAACAATTGCCGCCAAGATATCTACCCATTGGAATAGATGTCAGCGATAGACCTAGGAAATTCTATTGGGTCTAGTTGATTTGTTTGTTTTTCTTCTAATTACAAGCAGTGGGAACCATCTGAGAATACATCCGAAAGATCTAGTATAAAGTAGTTTTGAAAATTAGATAGCAAATACACAAAAACTACAAGCTGTACAGAGCTTTACAAAAACTTAAAAAGATAGAGGAGATGGAGTAACTAACATACGCCTAACAACTAACTTAAAGAGACAGTTATATAACTCGACACTTAACACCTTCCCTCAAAATGAGCACTTCTATAGTGCATTAATTTCCCTGTAAACAGGAAAATAACCCCTTGGTAATATCCTTGGTAAAAAGATCAGTAAGTTGCTCCAGAGACGAAACAAAATCAACTAGCAGAAAATCAGTTGAAACAAGCCCACGAATTATGTGATAGTTATAGTTGTACGACTCGTGGATCGATCCTGGATCGCCTGGAGGTCGATCCCCGATCTCGGGCAATCCTTGTAACTCGGCCGATCCCTAAACTGCTATATATTTCTATTAAATATTTGAGATCTCACGTATACCATTTGTAATGTATAACATTTTATGATTAAATTGACACTTTAAATCCTAATGGCTAATGCAAGTCTATTAATAATTGATAAAACAAATTTAAAATTTTTGTCAACTTCAATCAGACTCAACCAAACTGACTCCAAACCAATATTTCTTAAGTTCTGATTTCAAAAAACCAAAAAAACCCAAAGCAAAACCAATAAAACCCAAAACAACTTACAAAACTTAAGTACATAACTCTAATGACTACAGTTCAACTCTATCATCTTCTTCCTCGTTGATATTTGTATCTCCATTAGCACCATCTTCTTCCTCATTAACATTTGTGTCTCCATTAGCACCATTACTCTTATTATCTTCCATGCGCTTATCGTAATCCATTTTAAATTGAAAATTTGAATCATTACTTTTGTTGGAAATAAAAATGGCTAATACTAAAATTAAGAGTTTATTACTTAAAATGATTTTTGTTACTATAATTAACTTGATGGGTGCTAGGATCACTAGTCCAAATTTGGGTGGAATTATAGCCATCCATTTTCACTTCTTAGTGAATGAGAAACCTTTGGTTGTCCCACATTGGGCAAACCAAGGAGGAAGTTCATGCATATTACCATAAACGTTCTATATAAGGAAAAGAACTAGTGGATTGGATATGGACTTGGGAAATGGACTAGTGGGCAAATGCATACATGTGCGGTGCGGTGCGAAGCACCGCAGGCCGCGGGCTTGCGGAGCTTGCGTGTGCTTTTGGCGTGAGCCTTGGCGCGACCCTTGGCGCGAGACGTGTGCTTGGCGTGTTCCAGCGAGTGCACACGTGTACCCATCAATGAGAAAACGTTTCTTTATTTTAAATAAATATTTACCGTTTTGAATTAAATGAAAAATAAAATCATAAATATTTTTTT
>JAJJMC010003991.1:4368265-4411103 GCA_023531435.1 Papaver californicum | reverse complement strand
AAACGTTCTATATAAGGAAAAGAACTAGTGGATTGGATATGGACTTGGGAAATGGACTAGTGGGCAAATGCATACATGTGCGGTGCTTCGCACCGAAGCACCGCAGGCCGCGGGCTTGCGGGCTTGCGGTGCTTGCGTGTGCTTTTGCGTGTGCTTTTGGCGTGAGCCTTGGCGCGACCCTTGGTGTGAGCCTTGGTGCGAGCCTTGGTGCGAGCCTTGGCGTGACCTTTGGCGCGAGCCTTGGCGTGACCTTTGGCGTGAGTTTGACGTGTGCTTGGCGAGTTCATGCGAGTGCACACGTGTACCCATCAATGAGAAAACGTTTCTTTATTTTAAATAAATATTTTACCGTTTTGAATTAAATGAAAAATAAAATCATAAATATTTTTTTTTAATTAAAAATCTTAACGTTTTGTTTTAATGGGGATTTAATATTTCAAATTAAATTTTTCACCGTTTTAAAACTCAAAAGATTACTTCTCCTATAAAAGAACAACAATGCTAAGGTTTTCGTTTACCCCAGTCGTAGCCACTGTCCTGACGAATTTTCCCCTCTTCTTGCTTTGATTTGCACACTAGTTTACTTTCATTTTTTCTTCTACTGTTAAGTTCACAACGGGCCAACGAGCTTTGCTAGCTGGGTTGGTATCAGGTGATTTTATCCTGAATTCAAGTTTGTCACTGAAAGGGTATAGCAGCATCTTCCTGAAGGTGTACCTGGCAAATATTGAGTTAAGGGCAGTCTGTTGAACATGCGACTTCACCTCTCCGTGCTTGAGTGTGTGTACTGCTTCATTCTAACCCTCCCTTAATCATCTTCAAGTTCTCTGTTGTTTGTGTTTCTCTGTTACAGGAAGGTACTTAACCAACAACTTTCGTCACAGTCGACATCAGATGGAGGAAGAGTATTGTTATTAGGTGTCTGATAGAGAAGATTGAATGAGGGATGTGTATTTGATCTTTCCTTTCTTCTTGCCCTTGTGCTTGGTCCAACATTCATAGCTCCATTGGCTGCATTAGCTTGTTCCCAAGTAAGATATTCACCTTCCCTAACTAATCTTCCACCTTCCGGTATAAGCCAATCATCGTCTTCATCAAATTCTTCCAGGAAAAAAGGACGATCTACATTCCCTTTGCCGTATTTATTTTCTTCTTCGTATCGGCGCTATAGTTTCTTATTGTATTGAATGAAGACAACTTGACTCAATTTTTGTCGCAAAAACTTGATTCTTTTCTTAGAATACAACTAAAATTTGATCCAAGTGAAAAGTTAGATAAATTTCAAAACTGAAATGAACAAAAATTGTTAATAATATAAAATCATTTCTAAATGAGTAAATGACCAAACTGTGGACTATAATCTAAACACTATTGTGTAGTAGTTACTAGTTAGACATCAAAACAATATAACATAGTTGGAGAATTAAAATTTACTCGATGATATTTCTACGTCAACCCCATTAAGTATCCACCAATCATCTACACAATGAAAGAAAACAGTTAAAGAAATTGAAGATTAAGAGTTCAACAGTAAGATTTAAAAAAATTAGGAGTAAAGTAAACTATAAACTTTGTAACAACTCAAGTGGTTGTGTCATATCACTAGTTCTCGCAGCTGATGGTCTTTCTAAGATCCCTACATCGTATGTGTAACTTTGCAGTTTAAGCATGGCCTGATCATGATCATTAGGATTAGTTATAAGACGGTTCATAGCCTTATAGAGTCCTTCCTTCACATCTCGGTATATAGGGTGACTTTCCATTATCTTTGCTAGGATTTTGTAGAAAAACTTAGGGATTATTAGTAACCATCATAATATAATGGATGAAAAATCTTCTTTTCCCATCTTTCCTTAAAGATGTCAAAAAAAAAAAAAATCCAATTTGCATCACTGCATTTGATTTTCTTTAAGTTATGTTGCATCCTTTCTTTTGATCTCATCACAGCTTCGTAAATATAACCCATGAAAGGTTTTCTCTCCGTATCCACCGTCCTCACAAACTCTACTAATGGAGATAATACTTGAGTTAAAAATATAACACTCTCCTAAAATTCATTACTCGAAATTATTGACATCATTCTATGACCATCTGATTTCCTCGCATAACTAGAATGCATCCATTTATCTTGAACAAATAACACTTGCAGGGAACCTTTGTACTCCAAAAGGATGCTAATGTATAATATGAGTTATGCAATTCTGAGTTACATGTTAAGTCTCTAAACATCATCAATACTGCTCCATGGTTGTAAATGTAAGAAACAAGTAACTTGGTGCTGCTGATAGCTTTAACTATCTGTGGAATATGCTTGCTAAGATCTTTTATAACTAGATTAATACAATAAGCAACACATGAAGTCCAAAATAATGTAGGGGTGTTCCTTCATAAACAGTTTACCGACATCCTTAAAGTCTGAGTCGTTATCGGATGCAAACTGATTTGAAAAGAATCTTTTTTGAAAAAACTAATCTATAATCAAGCAAGCAGTAGTCAATTACGAACTCATATGTTTCAAATATAAATTGTTAACTTACTTGAGCAATATTTTTTATTCCTATATCGACAATCACCTCATTTCAGAGTTTGCTTATGCATTCAGCATCTTTGGTTATTCCGTAGGTATCGATAGACTACAAGAAAACAGACCCTTTTAGTTAACTAGGAATGCCAACTTGTCGTTCTTTTTTATCCTTCCAACCATCAGACATTATAGTGTACCCAAACCTTGTCCAATGTGCCCTGAATGATTAACGAACTTCTTTCTTTCATCAAACTGATTATGGAAGATGTTGGTTCTTAGTTGACGATATGACGGAGTAGGCATTGCTCTTCTATATCCCCCAATCTTGTAAACCATTTCTTTAAATGATGGGAAAAAAAGGCATTGAATGGTACCGGCTTCTGTTTGCTAAGCTCCAATTGTATCCCAAGCTACCAATTTTAACTGTCTTTTTGTTGGATGTAGTTCTTCTATTTATTTTTGCTTTACCTTCACGAGGTTTGATTTTATTAGCATATCAAGTGGACCTTTAACATCACTCATAAGTTGCAATTTTTTACTTTTGTTTATAATTTGCTTACTAGCCTTTACATTCACAGCATCAATTTCCACCAATTCATCATCACTTTTCTCCATAATCTGATCCAAATCCTTAAAAAATCTATCAATTCTTTCCTTATTTGTTCTTTGCTTATTATTTTCTTTTATGCTTTCTGAAACTTTCTTCACTATTTTTGGTGTAGTCTTAGGATAGGCTCTCACATCACCTGGCTTTTGCATAAGGTGGTTTTTAAATCTATTAATCCCACTACTCATATCATGACCATACAGCTTACATTTGACGCGCCTTATTTTAGGATTAATTGATGTAGCCCATTCCCAAGCCATATCACGTCTATCGGTTTTTGAATTTGAAGTTACAGCATTAGAAAGATCCACTTGTTATATGATATATTAATTATATTCATTAAATAGCTTAACAAAAAAATAAATTAGAAAACCTAACAAACAAGTTCATAAAATATAAATGAACCCCAGTTACAATCTGACATAAAACGTGGTGTGGAGGAAGAATGGAAAAGAAAAAGAAATTAAAAACAAGTTACACAATTGGGGATTTAATGTACCTCTGCTTAAAGGGTGGCTTGTTGAGTCATCTTTTCTGAAAAAATCAAATGAGATAGAAATGGTGAATAAGATAACATGAAAGAAGAAGAATTAAAAGAAAAGCAGTGAAAAAAGTGAAAAGAACTAAGAAGACAAACCTTTTACCTCTGATCCAGCGCCTCCACTTTGTTTATTTTCTCAGACAATCTGCTATTAAGGTTTCTTTTCATTTTTAAAATAACTTTGAAGTTGTGTTTAGACTGTTTTCACCCTGATTACCGAGTTACTCGGGACTCGGTTTTACTTGGAACTCGATCCGAGTCATAGATGACTCGACGAGTAAATACTAAATACTCGGCTTGGCCAAGTATTTAAGGTTCGTATCAGTAGAAGGGCGATCCCCGAGTTACTTGACTCAGCCGATACATATTACCTTGGTGATAGTCTATCTCAACATGCTTAGTCCTAGCATGATAAACAAGACTTTAAGCAAGACTCTTGGCCTCCAAATTATCATAGTAAAGAGTACAAGGAGTGATGCGAGGGATTTTCAATTCCTGGAGAAGATAAGAAACCCACAAAATCTAAGAAGATGCAACTGCAAGGGCTTTATACTCTGCCTCAGCGGTAAAAACGAGAGATAGTCAGCAAATATCCAATTTGCACCAAGACTGTTCAAGAAGTATTGTCAGATCATTCTAGTCCCTGAACAGTGGAAAAACCGATAATTGTTGGTTTCCTAGTCAACTGCATACAATATACATTGCCTAGAAATCACTTTAACATCTCTCTGAAGACAGTCTAAGGTTGGAGCACCCTTATAACATAAAGACCAACTTAAAAAAGACACCTTGATTGTAATTTTTGGGTTCCATACTTGTTTATAGGGGAAGACAAGAAAACAATACAAATCTAGTGAATAGTAACAATTTGACACTGAAAAATCCGAACCAAACTTCCAAACCCTTCCGTGACCATGTTTAATTAGTAAACTTAGAGGTGTAAAACGTGTCGGCCCAACACAACACATCACACGAAGTCACATGCTTAGCGTGTTACGTATCGTGTTGTATTGTATTAGATATTTGGGTGTGTTGTGTTGTGTTGTGCTAGACGACGTGATGTGTTGTATCAAAAAAAAACCGTGTTATATCGTGTGGTGCTATGCCGGCACACTTATTTTATGCTTTCCAAAGAAAATATTTTTCAGATATTTAGATATTATATACTCCCTCCGTTTCAGGAAAAGAGTTACTTTTCCTATTTGCACAATTATTAAGACAAGATGAGAGAGAGTAGTTTTTTTAATTTATTTCCAAATTTAACCTCAATAAAAAGTTTAATACCACACATATATCTTCTTATTAAAACAAGGAAACTTTATAAAAAGGGTATTTTTAGAAGTTTGTCCTATTGAAAATGAAAGTAACTCTTTTGTTGGAACAAAAATTTAAAGAGAAAGTAACTCTTTTCCTGAAACGGAGGGAGTATATCATTACAGAAATAAGTCAACATAACTAAAGTAAAATGTTAAAAATGGACTAAAACAAAGATTTTTTTGTGAAATATATATGAAATGTGATATATTGTATCGTTTTATGTAATGTTTTATACATGTTATGACGTGTTTTCTTAATGTGTCATGCTGTACTGCGTGCTTTGCTTATTCGTACCACGTGTTGTGTTGTGCTGATGTACCTAATAGTCTAGCACATCACATAATTTAACATGATTTGATATCCATATCTTACGAGATTACGTATTATACTGTGTTATATTCAAATTTTAATGCAATATGCTGTAAAATAAACATGCTGATATAATATATTTTATATCTCTAGGTAAACTTACGAGAGCAAAGATTTTAAGTGGCTATCCTTCCAATTTAATTAGTGGGAGAAAACACGTACGAGTGTTACATATCAATTCACAATGAGGTAACCCCAGTAACAACCTTGATTTTTTGGTAAGTGTTTCGTTAATTCGTCCTAGATATTTTGCTACTGGGAATTGTTATCCATTTTTTATTCCCTCGTAGTCATAAGTACGTGATGTTATCCACATATATTGTGCACCCACATATTGGTAACTGGTTTGGCAAAGATATTATTTTGACTTTTAGTACTATTTTTGGTCGATTGTTTTTTCTTTTTGAAGCAGTGGTCGACTTGACTTCTAGCTAGTCGACTAGTTTGTTGTAATAAGCCTTCTTAATATTCTTTTGTTTTCATTGGGTAATTCTGTCATTTTATTTGAATTAAATGATACAATAAAGTAGAAATTTATTTTGCTTAATGATTTAAAGTCATAGTTGTATTGCTATCAGTGGCCAGTGGTTTCCTTAAAAACCTTAATCACCTACTATTTCTATACCTTTCATTCCTCGAGATATTTGGTCCAAGAAATAACAACACATAATCTCTAAAGTCTTTGATTTCACTAATGTTAAATCTATATTAACATTTGCACATATATATATTTGATTAAATAAAGAGTATAAAATGAAAAAAACGAGAGAAAAAGAGAGGCTAATATTCTTAACTAATTAATTAAATTAATTAACTAGGCCTTGATCATTAATCTAAAACTCTTTCTATCTAGTTAATCTCTCAACTTCTTCTCCTGAGGAACTGATGGCTTGATTTCTCTATGATGCGATGGCCAAGCTGGTGTTGGATGATGATGTAGAAATGCCCAATTGTTTGGCTCGATTGTTGATTTATGATCCGACCCACCACCAACGCCACTATGTCTGTTGTTCTGATTATGATTATGATTAAGGTGGCCATTATGATGGTGATGATGAGTATGAGTATGAGTATGAGCTTTTTTATGCCCAAAAATATAATGTGATCGCGGTACTCTACCCAAGTATGGAGTACGTGGTGCATTTAACATACGACCCAGTACAGCCATTTTAAGTGATTGTCCGGCTATTAATCCTGCGGTCGATGGATTTTGTGATAAAACGATTTCATAACCATCATAATATGTATCCATTCCTGCTGCTACAATTTGCCATACTAAACCTCCTCCGACTGAACCGCCATTTATCGCAAAGTTGTATATGGATTTGTATACTGTATTTAGAAACAAATTTCTTCCGTTTATTGTATATCCTT
This sequence comes from Papaver californicum, assembly GCA_023531435.1. Classification (NCBI taxonomy): domain Eukaryota; kingdom Viridiplantae; phylum Streptophyta; class Magnoliopsida; order Ranunculales; family Papaveraceae; genus Papaver; species Papaver californicum. Next base: position 4,404,371 of record JAJJMC010003991.1, on the reverse strand, counting down.
GATCTTTATTGGATTTTCCGAATTCGCTGAACACTAATGGTTTTCGTAATATTGTTTTCGAATCTATCCAATGGGTTGCCATCCATCTTTGTGCGAATACTAATTGCTCGTATTCGGTTTGTCCAGCTAACCTGCAAAACAAAAGATGAATACTAAGAACTTGGATTCATTACCAATAACAATTACATATTAGATTATCAAATTCACTTACCAAATGTCTGGGTATGCATGAATCGTAGCGAAATCAATTTCCCTCACAAGATTGTTAGCGATGAAATCGGTTCCGACTTGATAACCAGGATTGATTTGTTTCTTTTCTGGGATCGAATCTCCATAGAACCCTTCCATTCCAATCTCAAGCAAATGTTTGCTATCGATAGACTTTACATATGTTGCCATCTCTTGAACCCATGCCTGAATAGTTTTCCCAGTGTCGTCGGATTCACAACGAGGTTCATTTATGAGTTCCCACGCCATAATAGTGGGATCATCCTTATATGCAATCTTAGTGATGGTGTTAACCCGTGATAAAATTCTCTGCATAAAAATGGGGATTATCTTAACTAGTCAATGTAATGAAATTACCGTGAGAAAAGAAACATATGATTGATCTTGTTTACCATGACATGGTTCTTGTAGTACTGCCTCAATGTTGCATCGGTGTAAAAATCGTCATCGTTCTTAATCTCAACTCCGGCACTTTTACCCCACTCTGCGTATTGTGCTCTACCTCCGTAATCATTGTAGTTATTGACAAGACTCAAAATTAATCGAACTCCATGTCTTTGAGCTTCTGAGATTACAAAATCCAGCGCTTGAAAAACACGTTCATCATAAACACCAGGAGATATCTGTAAAGCTAAGTCACCACCATCAGTAAAAGCCCATGTACGACATACAGTGAGACCAGCAGCGGATGCATCTTGAAACACTTCAGAAACTTTATTACGTTCGTCTGGATTAGCCGCTATGTGCATCATCCAATAAGAATTAAACCCATTAAACAGAAAAGGCGCACCATTGAGTAAGAATTGAGTATTTTTGGTTGTAACAAATCCTGAAAGAGTAGGAGTAGCAGGAGCGACAACTACAAAGAATTTAGGTTCGCTTGATACTTGCGAAAAACTAAGACAAGAAAGTTTTAAGAGAATCATGAGAATGGACAACATTGAGAAGGTTTGAAAATTAGACATATTTGTAATGTTTTAGTAGATAAAAAGAGATGGGAACAAGGAATTGACGGTGAGTTGGGTAGGGTCTGTCAAGGGTCTTTTATAGTGTAAAAGAGAAAGGTGATGTGAGGATTTGGTCTGAGGTGAAAAACAGGTGAATAGTTTTTTAGGCCAACCAACGATTAACCAGGAGTTACTCATGAAGTATGTTTAATATTACTTGGCAAGAAAGTGATGATCATGTATACCTAGACTTTTTTATTTTTTTTTGAGGTGGAGTATGGCTGTTATAAACAGAAATCAACACATCAACCTGTCTTTTGCTCGTGGTGATCATTTACAAATTGTCATTCAGAACTTGTGGGAGTTTGTATCATATTTGATTCAGCGTGTCCAAAACCTGTGCTATCTGTCTTAAGCGCTTGAAAAGCAATCAGCATAAATCAGTATACGTATATAATTTCCTTACATATCTGAAAACGACATTTTTTTTGTTGTCAAGAAAGAGGAAGATTAATCGACTCATCCAAAAAGAGGTACATATAAAAAGGGCACTCCGTTGTAATTTAACAAAACTGGAAAGTTCAAATAACGGGGGAGCCCGCCAAGACCGCAACAAAAGCCAAAACATCAGCACCCGTTTCTTTATTCAAATTTCAAAATTCAAAACATAAAGTAAGTTAGTAAGTGTAAACAACAATGTACTTGAAGTTATTGTGCACCTCAAATTTCTTTGGAAAATCCAACATGCATCTTGTTTTTGTTTACTACTACTGCAATGATAGGGACGTTTTAATAAGCCGATTTTTTTTTAATACGAAAGAAAACTTGAATTCGTGAAGAATCATTGCATTGTTAAATATGCTTAAAAAAATATTTACATTGGTAAACTGTCAGTAGCAATGTCAGCTATTAACCAACTTGGCATATTAACTTACTAGTCCTCTACATCAGAGAGAGATAAGGCATGTTTAAAAAGGGAATCTGTAACAGTATTTGCGTCGTGACGGATAAAACTACATTTCCTACTGTTAAAGTAACCGATTTGCAAGAATATGCATGAAAAAAATGAAGATAAGAATATTGGACCATAAGAATAAATGAAAAATCATAATGCTATAATGGAGCTGAGTAGAATTTATTTCCCAAGTATATCTTAGTTTTTTTTACTCTAGCCGGTAAAAAAGTGCTTTCGCCTTAGAAAACGTTCAAGAGGGAGAGAGAGATGGACACAAATCTATCAGATTAGTTAACTGTTTTTCATGTTATTTATAGTTTTATTTTTTTGAATCATTGTTATTTTTATTTTTATTTTTATTTTTATTTTTTTATATTTTTTTGGAATCGGTGCACAATCTTATTTGCGCACTATCTCACAAGATTCACACCAATTTTTTTATAAACGCTCAAATATGAGCAATTGAGTTGGGGTGTATATTGAAATCTAGAAAAATATATTTCTTTTTTATGGAGTTTATTGACTCATATAATCTATCTTTATCACTGAAGAATCTAATCGAAGTAGATGTCTTGTCGAATTTATTTACGTAGTCGACTTTCTCTTATAAAACAAGGATATCCAAACTTTGCCGATAAGGTTTTTGTAGTTCCAGATCGGATTGACCATGAATTTGATATAATAAGTGAGCAGCACCATGTTTCAATGAGTTTGAAGCTTATATTTTGGTCATATGTTCTTCTTACAAAACTCTACATTCCTATAGAAAAATGAGCACACTCCGAGACATATAATACCATAATCTACCATTTTAAAAGTCAACCGTTGAAGATTAACGATTTAAATTAAGATTTGTAGATGGTAATCTTTGGTATCTCCAATTGTGCTCATTTTTAATAGAAATTTAAAGTTTTAATAAAAGAACGTATCATTAAAATATTAATTTTAAATTTATTGTCGTTTGAATCATATGAAAAGTTAGTAAAAATCTTATAAGATAGTATGTGAATAAAATTGTGTATGAATGCTTATCATTTTTATTTGAAATGTTTTTTATTATTATTGTTATTTATTATAGTTTTACTTTTTATTTTGAATTTTCCTTTTCTATGTTTCTAAATATAGTATGTATAGGGCATAAAACTTCATTTACATCAATATTATATTGTTTTAAAGTTTCGCAATTGGCTACCAAAATGAATCAGCTACTGACTTACGTAGTGCCTCCATACGACTTGTTTGCACACTAGAAATCCTAACAGCACATCATCGGTGTTTGTCTGTTTAAGCTTTATTTCACATGCCTTAAACTTTAACTAGCATCACTTGAATTATCGTGCTAGCTGTATCTCTATTTATCCTCTGCCCCTAGAAATCATGCTTCCTTCACAATGTCGCCACCCTCGTATATTAGAATAATACAAAATGCATGTTTTGAAAGCAAGTCGAAACCTCACACGCGTGTTAAAATGTTACTTTGGAAGTTTCTGTTTTGCTTCTAAATATAAAAGCATGTATCCAGTATCCGCCAACCTATATGTATGAATTACATATGCTAATAATTATATTAGCAACAATAAACCCTTCGAAAAGTTGCTGCGAATGTCTTAACTTAATTTTGTTTGCTATAGCTTAGTCTTTACTAAAATAAAGAACTAGTACATTTTTTTCGCCTGTCCATTCTACGCACTTGCCATATCTTATTTGATGAACATGATAGAATCGATGAATATTCATGTAAAATTATATTAGATCATGTACATGGAATTTTTACCACGCGTTCTTATAAAATATTCCTTTATCGATTTTCCTTTATAATTAAGTAAAAGTCAGGTGACCATTAAAACGATTAGCCCGTCGTTATGAATTCACGTGCCCCATTTATTGTAGATGATGAATTTTTAATAAATAATAAAATCATCTCTATCCAGTAGTAGAATCAAAAATATAATACTATAAACGCTATTGACTTAGCATTAAAAGCGTAATATTTATATTTTACATTCCGCAAGAGAATTAAAATATCAAATAGATAAATTTCACATTCCGCAAGAAAATTGAAATATCAAATAAATATATTTCACATTCCGAAAGAGAATTAAAATATCAAATAAACATATTTTATATTCCGCAAGAGAATTGAAGTATCAAATAGACATAGTTCACATTCCACAAGAGAATTGAAGTATCGAATAAACATATTTCACATTCCGCGAGAGAATTGAAATAGAATGCTTATTACATACAACTCCTAGATGTATTGCACACTAGTATAGAGCAACCTAATTCCTCCTCATATTCCCTGGTTGAATATTTAGAGTGACTCTACATCAATATTCAAATTCAAATTGAATAACATTGATTTATCATAAGCATAACAAGCTGCGTACGGATGCACTAAGTCAAAACGTCACATTTTCGTGTAATCACTAAGTCACCGTCAAGCCAAATGCAAAAACTAAAGCTCCAATCATTATTGGTCGAAATTGAATAAGATATTGAATAACATATTTCCAATGTTGGTTGCATTAAAATCCCAACATTAGTCGAAATACAACAAAACCTTAATTTTGGTTAATACCTAATTTCTGATACATCATCATAATCACCTTGCAAAAACGTGACGATGGGTATAGACTGGGGCAAAATGTTCTAAAGAACATATGTTCTCCTACTTGTCTACTACGACATACTAAAAGGGCGTCCCATTCCGAATAACGGTCTAGGAGATATGATTTAAACCCTAGATGAACTATAAGCTGAAAACTGTCAGAATTTCATCTGAAGGATTACTGTTTGCTCCGTTAAACAACCAAAACGAGCTGAAAACCTAATTCCTATCACGTAGGGATGTATCCAGCGATTTCTCAATTCCGAATTGAGGCTGATCATCAAAAACGGACATCGTATGAGAAATCTACATCGTTTTTACTGAAGGACGTCACATATGAAAATTCTGGACGTGAAAAGCTAACATGTTGCTTCGAAGAGCTTATAGCCGCGAAAAGCTTATAGTCGCGTAGATCAAGTAGTCGCGAAGAACAAGTAGTCACAGAGAAAAAAATAAGAGAAGGGACATATATTAATAAAGAAAATGAGGGTTGTGGAACCGATGCCAACCGGCCGGCCGGTTGGCCACTTTTGGACGGTCCCCACTACCTCTTCTTTCAGGTTTTGTTATTTTTAGTTTTTATTTTTGGGTTTCCCTAATCTCTTAAAACTCCTTTGCTCTTCAAGATGCACACAACAACGTCCCGCAATCAGCAAGGCTTTACAACCACCAAATATTTTTTAAAATACTATTATTTTAATATTCCTAAAAAATTATTCTCTTTAGTTAGTCCTTGCATTAATATTATTATTAAATATATGTAAAAATACTACAAACGACTATATGATAGACAAAGCATATAGTTGCGACTAACAAGTCCGTTCTTTCACTAAACCCGTGCTACCACCTTGGTCGGATCCTTGATGCCACCTTGGTCGGTCCCTCTCTACAACCTTGGTCGGTCTCTCTCCACTACCTTGTTCGGTCCCCTTTATCACTTCTTGATTGGTCTCGCTACCAACAAAGTCCTGAATTTCTCTACTTTGTTATTCACAGTAAGGAAAAATTAAAATTATTTCACAATTACCAACACTAGTATTTACATAAACTTAGCAATAACATAAACTTAGCGCTCACATGAGTTCAGCGCTCACAAGAGCTTAGCGCTTACACAAGTATATTGATTACACGAGTCTAGCGCTCGCGCAACATTGCCACACTATCACAACTTCGAAAGTCATATAAGCACATTGTTGTCTCAGCTGGCACAATGATACGCTTCGACTACCAATATCAATACTAATCAGACTCTCAAACACAATGATATATTAAGCATCATTGCTAGCCTCAATAACATGTTAGACTCAACAATAAGCTAGAATCAGCAGTATGCTAGAGTCAGCAGTATGTTAGTCTCAACAATTTAACAGTCTCAACAATGTGCTAGTCTCAGCAACAAGCTAGACTCAGCAACATGATAGACTTATCAATATGCTAAGACTAACAATATAGCTAGGTCAACGATTAACCAAATAATACACATTTATAAAATAGACTCAAACCATGTTGGAGACATCAACAGTCACATGGGGGGGTATTTACTAGGTTTTGGTTTAGTGCCCTACGGCATGTGAGGTGTAGCAATACACCCATGACGAGAAAGTATAAAAGTCGTGTCGGCAGTTGAGGATTGAATGGAATAATGGTTTCATAACTGTCAAGTCCCACTAACACGATAGAGTTGGTTAACAACACACGGTTTCCACTCCTCTGTAACTGACACCACTTACGAGATTAATGTGTTAACTTCCACTTCTATAAATAGGTTCTTCAACCTATCGACAAAGGACAAAATTTTTATGGGATAATAGTTTCATCTCATAAGCACTTGTATTGATCACAAATCTATCATCTTAGAGATTCTCATAAAAACTCACTTTCATCTTCATAGCAGTTCAACATATCTTACATTCAATTCCATTGATCTCAGTACTGTCTCTGCTTCCCTCCCTACAGATCAACCCTTCTTTTTCCTTCGTGACTGAAGCGATTGATCTCTCGAATCTGAAAAGTACTTATACAGTACAAATGTTTGGTGTTTAAGCGATTTGATCTCACAAGTATTAACCTACTCTATCCCCTTTCCCCTTTTACCCTTTCAATCATTTTTAAACACAAATATTTTTGCGACCATAGTGAGAGATTAATCTCTCAGTTGCGATACCAATTATTCGATTTCTTCAATTTCCTCAATTTCAAAATGGTCGGTCTCAGACTAGATTTTTACGATCAGTCCCAACCCTAACCTCTTTGATGTTAATGGTAACATCACTGGTGTTACTCCTGCTATATTCGACGAAGCTAACAATGACCTCCACTCCAATAACGTAATAGAAATCAGAAGTACACGAGATCCAATACCGCTCGCCGTAGCTGAACTTGAATAGAGACAAAAGGCCATGTTGATAACTCGAGCGAGGTCGGAGCATTCTCAGAATTTTATTTTCGACCTCCTCCATCGGTTGACAGAGGAACTAAGCCATATCGCTATTTTAGAGAAGACTTAGAATCTCTAGGATTGGGGACTTCTTCTCTAATGAACGCGCCCTCCTCTCATCACATTGGGAGTTTCACTACTTGCGAGAAGCCAGTAGGCCAAGAGGATACTTTCCTTATCTAGAGCTTATGTGAGCTTCTACACTTTTCCAAACAACAAAGAGTATACACGTTTGCTGCTCTCAATCATATTGCTTTTGATGCGCATCTGTCACCATTGTTTGCAGAAGTTTCAGAAATATCCATGTGTCTGACCGTTTTATAAGCGACATCACCTTCACTTAAGAAGACATGCTGACTGAAGAAGGTCATAATCGAGCCTTATATGTAACTGTACATATCAAAGATTTTGAATTCAAAAGGGTTCTCATCGACACTGGTGCAGCCGCTAACATCATTTCTATCAAGTCTCTTAGAACAACCATAGTTCAGCATAACAAGATTGTACATCACCCTATTGTGATGAAAGACTTCGAAGGAAATCGCACTAACACTTACGACTATGTTTACTTAGATATTAAGGTGGGACCAATTCAATCGAAAGTGAAATTTCATGTGATTAAGAAAGAGCGTGAATATCACATGATACTAGGACGACCATGGATTCAACAACAAAGTCATCCCTTCAACTTACCACCACTGCATGAAGAATATACTTAACGAGAAAATCGTTCGCATATCAATATCATCATCTCCTTATGCTCTAGTCTAGGACGCCGAATTCTTCGAACCAAAGGATGCTGAGCGCGATCCACCAAGCATGATCTATAGTATGCCCGCCTAGTTGGGCGTCAATTGAAGAGGCTGACAGACTATCATCTCCAACGCCCAATAAAGAAGTCAAATTACCAAAAACGCCGTTATCAGCAGACTATGCAAAGCAATACCCTGTGATTGCTAGGATTCTAACTCACTCTCACACCAAGAGAGGGCACAATTTTGTCACCAGTTATGATACTAAATGAAGTGTAATTTACCTTTGTTGTCACTGTTAGCAATTAACATGGAACGCTGGTGGTGAACCTTCCCACTCAGAAGAATGTAATAATAATGAACAAGTGCAAGAAGAAGAAGAAATGCAAGACGCGCCATGGAAGTTGCAGGATGATACAAATTCGAAAAAATATGAGCTAGAGATAGTTGACATCGGTATGAAAGAAATACCCATACCTTTTTCTATTAGTTCAACTCTGTCATCAGACGAATGGACGGGGCTTATAAATCTCCTTTAGGAATACCGAGATATATTTGCTTGGACTTATGAAGAGATGCCTGGTCTAGATGATAATCTAGTTACTTATCATCTATATATTATCCCTGGACCCAAACCTTTCAAACAACCACAAAGACAGTTCAGGCACGAAGTGGAAGAGTAAATCAAAATCAAAATACAGAAAATACTCGCTGCTGGATTCATCAAGCCTATTCAACATCCCACTTGGCTACTAACGTTGTTCTTGTTAAAAAGAAGAATGGTCAAATTAGATATTGTATAGACTTTATGAATTTGAATAAGTGTTTCCCCAAAGATGTTTTTCCACTTCCTAACATCGACATGTTAGTCGATGCTACCAGTGGCCATGGCATGTTCTCTTTCATGGATGGCTACAACGATTATAATCAAATAAAGATGTATGAGCATGGTGCTAATATGACTGCATTCTAAAATCCAATCATAAATTTCTATTATACTGTGATTCCTTTCGGTCTTAAGAATGCAGATGATACTTATCAACGTGCCATGAATGCGATCTTCCATGAAATAACGCATAAGCAAGTAGAGGATTATGTCGACAACGTTGTTGTTAAATCCAAAACTCGATCAAACCACCTACAAGTATTACGCCAAGTGTTTGAAATATGCCGTGAATATAAGCTAAAGATGAACCTCTTAAAATGTGCATTTGGTATTTCATCTAGCAAATTACTAGGATTTCAAGTGACAACAAAAGGAATCAAGGTAGATTCAGTGAAGACTCAAGCGATAACCACCATGCCTCCACCATAGACTGTGAGAGAGCTTAAAAGTTTTATGGTAAAAGTATCGTACATCAGGCGTTTTATTCCAGGGTTATCCCAGTTTGTAACCTTGTTCACCCCATTGCTGAAGAAAAAGGCAAAATATGTTTGGTCCGCCAATCAACATGAAGCATTCTGCAAGATCCAATAATTACTCTTGTCCCAAGCTGTCATGAGATCTCCTACAATGGGACTACATCTACTTCTACATAACCTCCAGTGATGTTGCGACAGGATCCTTTCTTGCTCAAGAAGATGACATGGGAGTGGAGTACCCAATCTATTACATCAGCCGCTCACTGAAAGACGATGAACTCAGATATCCCAAAGCTTAAAAAACATGTCTATCATTGGTTCATGCTATACAAAAGATCATATACTATCTATTATCTAACAGAGTAGTGTTGGTCGCTACAGCTGATCCTATCATATTTTTATTATCAAAGTCGGCCCTGATAGGAAGAGCAGCAAAGTGGCTGTTTCAAATGTCAGAATTTGACATATCATGTGTCTCCCCAAAGGCGGTGTTGATGGTGGATTTTTGACAATGGAGAAAATTGTAATATTACCTCTACTCAACTGGAGAAACATGAAAAATATATATATTCTGGCCCGAGATCAGAATTATGAATATGAAATATTGTCATACATTCAGCAAGAGAATTGAGAATACATATTTATTCTATGACTACAGAAACCAAGTAGCCCCTTTTACATACACCTATAAAATTTCAGAGCTATACTCAACTAGATACCCGCAACCGTAAAAATTACTTGTATAAAACAGAATATACTGATTATACAAAAATTACAAACATTCAGAATAAAGGATACACCATATCTGAATATTTGCGCTAATTAGATGCATATACCATCTAATTGTAGAGTTGCATCAAGCATAATTTAAGATTTCAAACTTCCACGGCTGAATCTCTTGAAGGTGTTTCGTATGTACTGCACAAAAGTTAGCATAAATGCTAAAAATTAAATCTTACAAGATTGGGAAACCCTAAATAGGCCATAGTCATGGTCATGGTATTAGTCAATGTCAATAAATAATAACATATAGGCAATAACTCTGGCAATAACGAATACAGGCTTTAGTAAGCCCTAGCCACACCTCTAACACAGATGTTTCAAAATAATAAAGGAGACAAAAAAAATAAAGTCAATCAAAGCCACGAAGCAATGAAACCACGGAGAAGTCTGGGAAAGGCGCTAAAGGAGGTGGGACCGTACTAATGCCGGCAGCAGCACTAGCTCAATTGCTTTCCCACACTGCTTCCACGACCATTGTTGCACCCACGCGCCATTGACGCTCCCACGGTGCTTCCACGACCATTGTTACGCCCGCGGACATTGCTGGGTCCACACTTCATTGCTGTGCCCACGCTCCGTGCTGCTGCCACGACCACTGCTACGCCCACGACCATTGTTGGGTCCACACTCCATTGCCGCGCCCACGCTTTGTCTGCCACGGTTACAGTTGGGCCCTACACTCCATTGTTGTCGTGCCACTGCCGCGTCATTCTTTCGCTCAAGCTAGCACCATCCTTCGTTCAAGCTAGTACTATCACTTAAGTCATTACTACGACAAAATATGCATAAAGTCTACTAGAAACATTATTTCACAACAAGGCTCATGCCTTTGAAGCCATGAGCCCACCAACTCTTACGAGACATCAAATCATATTACAATGGGGGGATAAAACTTGGGGTTTTGGTCTAGTGGTTTATAGCAACACGGGTGTAGCACTACCGTATGACAAGGAAGTTATAGAGTAAGTGATAAGTTGGAGCGGTTGAAGAGATAGTGGAGTCATGGTCTAGAAGTTTCCTAAAACTTCCCAGAGACAAAGTGGATGGTTATTCCCACAACCTCTGCTTCTTCATTTCCTCACAACTACCACTACTTTACAAGAAAAGTGTGTGGTCTCAAAACATTATAAATAGGCTTCTTAGACAATTTCAAAACATAACAATAAGAAACAAGCAACAGATGGAGAGATAGAAAATCATTCTCAATCTCTGTTATTTTCCACCACAACACACAATTCCTTCAACTTCTTTTGCTTCCCTCCCCTAAGATTAACCCATCTTCTCTCTTTATAACCGAAGCAGAAAAAATACATACATCCTACTTGATGAGATTTGTTTTGTACGTTTTTTATCCTGGAACCAACAAAAAGTACTTCAATAATACATTTTTTTTTCTATGAGCAAATTCTAGGTACAAACAGGCTGTTAAAGGCCAAGCACTTGCAGACCTACTAGTAGCCCTCCCAGGTGAAGACACTACCATGTTGCATGAGGACGTACCTGGGGAATTCCACGAAATCTCCCTTGTCAAAGAAGAAACGTGGTTGTTATACTTTGATGGCTCTGCTACTCTTAGTAACAATACAAGATGAGACGGTATGGTTCTAGTGTCTCCAGTTGGTGAAGTCTTCTCGTACTCGTTCAAACTAGATTTTGAATGCACTAATAATTCAGCAGAGTATGAGGCCTTCTTAATCGGATTGTCGCTAGCCAAGCAAAAAGGAACAGAACACCTAAAGATAAGAGGTAGTTCGAAGTTGTTGGTCAGCCAGATGAATATAATATATTTTCTCAAAGAAGTGACACTAGCTCCTTACAGGACTGGGGCTCAGAAACTATTAACTCACTTCGCCGAAGCAAGGATAGTCCATATTGGGAGAGCCAACAATAGGCATGTCGATTGCTTAGCTACACTATCTTCTAAGTTATGATTCGAAGGGATGGCTCACTCTGAGGATGTCCAAACAGAGACGTACTATGTCATCGACATGGATGGCTCACTCTGAGGATGTCCAAACAGATGACTGGAGAACACCTATCATCAACGAACTCAGTAGTTCGCTTTCTCAGGGAAAGATCAAGCTCAAAAACCTAAAGACTTTCTTTATATTTCATGGAGTACTATATTTCAGAAATCCAGATGGATCACTGTCAAGATTTCTTGGAGAAGAAGAAACACAAAAAAAACTTAGTCATATGCATGACGAAATATGTGTAAAAAATTATTGGTTACACTTAACCGACGCCTTTAATGTCTTGGTTATTACTGGCCAACCATGGAGACTCAGTCTCAGACACTACAAGGAGCTTATGCCAACTGCCAAGCATCTTTGAATCAGTTAGAAGCGTTAGCTATCCATCTTACTGGGGACTGGCGAGAGCCTTACATTAAGTATATTTGAGATAATATCCTTCCCACAGAGAAACGAAAAACATCCAAGATAAGGCAGAAATCCAACAGGTTTATCTTCCATGAATAAATTTTGTACCGGAAAAGTTTTGGAGGAAACTTACTGCGATATTTAGACAACTATGAAACCAGTATGATGTTGAAAAAAGCACACAAAGGTGAACATCAAGGGAAGATGAAATTATTTCTTCAAATTCACGAAAGATATTATGCAGTCGCGTTTGTTAAAAGATGTCACAAATGCTATATTCATGGAAATATTATTCACATGCCATGTACACCTCTTCACTCAATCAGTAGTCCTTAGCCCTTCTTTAGCTGGGGACTACACATTATTGGAAAGATCAATCCACCATCGTTAGAAAAACACGAATACATCATCACATCGACAAAGTATTTTACCAAATGGGTCGAAGCCATTCCTCTTAAAACCACTACTAGGGAGACAACTGTGGCATTCATCAAAGAATACATCATTTTTAGATTTGGGGTTCCGAACTATATCATCACAGACAATCGCTTGTCGTTTGATAACGAGCAAGTCAGAAACTTTCTTCAAAGATATGGTGTCAGGCAATTTTTCTTTACTCCTTCCTATCCCAAGGGAATAAAAAAGTTGAGAGTACTAACAAGACTTTGATCTGAATTCTTAGTCGAACATTACATGATAACCCCAAACCTGGCACGACCAACTTCCCATACCGGTGTGGGCATATCAGATTTCACCTAAAAGCTCTATTGGTACTTCACCCTGTTCACTCGTCTACGTCGCCAATGCCATTCTTTCAGCCGAAATCAAGATCCCATCAGCTAGGATCGCTAAGGCAAGTGGAGTACAATGGAATGAAGCTGAAGTATGTAATTCCAGGATAACCGAACTAGACACCATCGAATCTAGACGAACTAAAGCAGAAAAACATGCAAAAACCTATCGTCAAAGAATCGCTAAGGCATACAACAAGGCGGTAAAGCTCGGGATATTTCAAGTATGAGAACTGGTACTCAAGACAGTCAAACATATTCAACAAGATATGTCTGCACCTAAATTTTCCCCTAAATGGGAAGGTCCTTATGTAGTTACTAAAGCAGTAGCTAATGGATACTACCACATTATTGCTGTCAATTGAGGCACATGAGTGATCATAATCAACGGCAAGTGGCTTAAAGCATACTATGGTTGAATTGGGATCGCCTCCTTCTATCATTATGTAATTTCTTTCTTCAGCAATTTTTTGTGAAACATATCTTTGTTTACTCAAAATTTAAATTAGAATTTATTAATCTATAATACGATTTCCTTACAAAAGGCTACAATCACCAATTCAATTACCTACTTTCTCAAACCAAATGATGAAACACAGAAATGACAATCCCTAACCCTTGTTCTAAAACAAACCTTCTAACAACAAATACTTCCTCTTGCATATCATCTCGATTCGCTTCTAGAAATCTTCAGTCTGCACCTTTAAGTCCTGTACCTGTCCCTCAACTCTCACCAACTCTGCAGCTAATGCCCTTTCTTCTTCCATAATTGAGTTTGCATAAGAAATCATGTTTGTGGCAATTGATGCTCTATCAACCTTTATAATTTCAAGACGACGAAGGAGCCAACCTATGTTGAGTTTGAGAGTTTCACAGTTGGATATCATATCCTCCCATTTACTTAACTCTCTATTAGTAATATCATGTAAATTCTTCTTGTCCATCTCTTCGATCATATGCAACAGTCCAGCGACAGTAGTCATAAGAGTAGGAGAGAAACTCTTCCACACCTCTGTGGTGGCACGTGCTTCTTCCATATTTTGGTATAGGAAGCAACGTAGCGTTTGGGAATAATGAATCCACCAACGTGTTGACTCTAATGGGATAAGTTCTTCATGTGACCATTGAAAGGAAGTCCAGCAGTTGGATATTCCAGGCATCAATACTAAGATCAGTTTCTGCGACATCCATTGAAGAAACAACTGGAGGAGCATCACCATCATTATCATCCACCCTGGCCCCCCTAGCCCGTCCTTCACTACCAGAAGCATCCACGTGGACATCAACCTGCTATACCACCAAGATGCAGACATTAACTTAACATAAAGCTCAGAAGAATTTAAACTTCTTAAAAGAGGACTTAACATTGCCTCAACTACTTGAGCAGAATCAACAGAAGCAGGACGAACGCCAAACTTAGTGATCTGATAACATATTTTTGTGGCTATTTTGTTCCCAATTTGTATTTTGTTAGAGCACGACTGTCTACTAATTTTGGCATTTTATTATGTTTGTAGGTATTTTTGGAAGAATAAACAATCATATAATAATTGGCTAAAAACTGATAAAAGCAACCGGAAAAATTACTAAAGGCACCTAAGGATTGGATAAATGCACCCATAAAATATTAAAGGCACCCACCTCTTTAGAAATCAAATAAGATTCTTGGCGGGAATTTTCTCTTTTCAACAACGTGAATTGTTCACGTATTATTTTGGGTTAATCTGAAGTGTTAAAGGGAAGAATATTTGTTACCTTATTTAGAGGAGTCTTATAATTTGGGAGACTCGAATTATGGGAAGAACAATCACATGTTTGTAGTAAAACAAAAAAAAACAGAAACATATTTTTCTCGGGTTTTGATTCTATATATGAGGAGATATTATCTCAATTAAGTTTTTGGATATTCTCGAGTTGTGCTAAGGAAACAAAATCACACAATCACTCCAAGAAAGAAAGAAGATAAAAAAAATCAGACCCGAAGATTTGTTTACCTTTCTGCTGAGAATGAAGAATTAATTGAAAAGATTTTTTAAGAAGATAATCGAGATGTGGTGTTCTACTATAAATAAGGGGTCGAATAGAGAGTTTGGGAGAAAAGAGAGAGACTACAAAGTGAGAAATCAAGAAGTTGCAGAGAATATTTTTCTGCTGCTGAAGAACACGAAGAACAGAGAATAAGTGACGGTTCCTTCAACCATCTGTCACGGTTTCTTCATCCCAACTGCAACGTTTATCTTCAGCTTTGCAACGTTTATTGTCATCTTTGCAACGTTTATCTTCAGCTTTGCAACGTTTATCTTCAGCTCTGAAATACTTGCTTTGTAACAGTGAGTCTGTAACGTCTATAAACGTTGTAAACTCTTTTTTTATAATTTTCTCTCTATTTCATCTTTGTATGTAATTTTTGAGCCATGAAAAGATGTTGTTTACCGTGATGAGCTAATTTTCACGTAACCAAGGCAATGAAGGAAGCTATTTACGCATGATTGATGGGTAATTATTTTATTTTCTCTAGTTTAATTACATAATTCAGTTAATCACTGCTTCTGCAGAGTTTTAAATTGTTTGCATAATTTTCTTAATTATTTGTGATTCAATTTGATAGGTTATACTTTGTTAAATCAGTTGATAATCTATGCTTAATGGGTAAAAATAATATTTGAGAATATGCCTGATTGTTAGTGAATTCCTAAATAAAAAGACTTAAAAGGTGACTAGGGTTTTGAAATATTTATAACATCATTCAATCATGTGTAGTAGTGGAATCCAATGTCTTTGTTAACTTTAAAATCTTGAAATCAATTTTTCATTTAAGTTTTGCTATATCTAGTTTAGTTTTAATTCTTAAGTCTAAAATCAAAATCTTCACAAGTTCTGAAACAAACCCTTTCTTACCACTATCACAAACACATCAATTTTGGCGTCGCCGATGCGGACTTGTATTTAGGTTAGGGTTTTAGATTTTTTTATTTTTTATTTTAGGTTTAATTATTTTTGTAGGTTAATTAAGATTTATTATATTTTTATTTATTTTATTGTTTTCTTTTTTAGACTTTATGTGGGTATTCTCCTTGTCTTTGTTATGCAGGTAAAATTTTGCAATTTATTGTGAAAATCGTCTGCCAAAAAAGGTAAGTAGTATACTTCAATTTTTATTTTAGATTTTTCATTGAATTTTTATTTTATTTGTATATATTTATTTTAGATTTTATTTTGTATATATATATATATAAACACATATAGTGCACACACCAATTGTATTTCTCATAAGACACCGATTTGTAGGAAAACTTGTGGGAAAGTACGGTGAATTTGGGCGTTATCATCCGAAACACCACAAACCCCAGCCTTGTACCTTTGACCAGTCTTTGACTGTAGGTATATTTTTTGTGGTATCCCAAGCTTACCCAAATTAGTGAACCCAGCATTTGCATGTGTACAAATTTCTTTAGTGAATACCAAGACCGCTTGACATCATCACTGAGCGGGCTTGGAAAAAAGATAATATATGTCGTCTAATCAGTGAAAAACTTGTAGTTCTTATTGTGAAAGCGGAGAGCTCGAAGATTCTTCTTTTGAGAGCCCTGTCTTTGGAAACTTCAGTTTTTAGAATCTCTGAGTGAGGAAAGTATCCCAAGTACTTCGATTGTGCCAACAATGACAACTTTGAAAGACTATATGTACCCAACTAGGTCCAACTGACCATCGTGTATTTAATTGCCTGCAATTACGGCTAATTATGAGTTGAAACCTGGTGCTATTCAGATAGTCCCTATATTTTTAGGGAAAGATGATGAAAACCCTTACTTTCATGTTAGGGATTTTGAGGAAATTTGCGGAACAATTAGAACTAAAGACCTTAGTGATGAAGTCTTAAAACTTATGATGTTTCCTTTTTCCTTAAGAAATAAATCCAAGTCATGGATGCATAACTTACCATCTGAGTCAATAGAAACGTGGGATGAACTTAATAATGCCTTCTTTCAGAAGTTTTACCTGAAACGTAAAACTGCATCCATTAGGCAGAAAATTAGTGCCAGTATGCAACAAGAAGGAGAATCTCTTTATAGATTTTTAGAAAGATTCAATGATTTTTTGTCTCAATATCCCCACTACGGCTTTGAGAAAATCAAACTAGTCTAGATTCTTTATGAGGGTTTAGATTATTCGACCAAAGCCATGGTCGAGTCTTTATATGCTGGAGGGTTCCTGAATAAAACTGCTGATCAAGCTTACACCTTTTTAAAAGAAGTGGATGAAAAATCCCAACACTGGGAGTTTTGTGTTAAACCCCCCTAAAAGACTCTTGGTCAATAGAAGCAGCACCAACATGGTAGATACAAGTTTTGAGCCAGACTCTAATTTTGTTGCTCTATCTAGACGGTTAGAAGCTTTAGAATTGAGTCAGTCTAAACATAAGTCTTTTTTGAACCCGATGATAGGAATAAGGCCTCTCAAATCTCTAGTTGTGGAATAGAGCCCAATAACTCATTTTGGGAAGGACAAATTAGTGAAGAGCAAGCTTATGCTCTTTATAACAACTCTAGGTTTGAAAACCGTCAGAAGTTTGACCCATATTCGGAAACCTACAATCCCGATTGGAGAAAACATCCTAAGTTTTCGTGGTATAAAGGTCAGAATCAAGGACAGACTAGCAACCCTCAAGTTCCACCAGGGTTTAGTTTTCCCAAGAACCCATTAGAGACAACTTACTCTCAAAACCCTTATGAGAATAGAATGACTAGCTTAGAAGAATCTTTTTCTATGTTAGCAAAGAGCCAGGTTAGTTTTCAACAAGAAACCAAGCAAAATTTTCAAACTAGTGACCAGACTCTTTCTAAGTTAAAACTTCAAGTAAGCCAAATAGCTAAGAATCTAAGTGAGAGAGAGAGAACGGAAGATTCCCTAGCCAAACAGATCCTAATCCCAAACGAGAGAAACAGTTCAATCATGTGAACTCTGTTACAACCCTTAGGAGTGTCCGAGTGGTAGACAATAAAGTAAATATGGCTGATAATGAACATGTTGTAGTGAGATACTGATAGAGTCTCTAAAGAGTCTAATGCGGTTCCTGAGAAATCCGATTTTTTGACCAAAGCCTCATTCCCACAACTGCTAGTACCAACTAAGAAGGAATCCAAGTTTAATGATATATTGGATATTTTTAAGCAAGTCAACATAAATCTTCCTTTATTAGATGCAATAAGGCAGATTCCTACTTATAACAAGTTCCTTAAGGATCTTTGTACGCGAAAGCGAAAGCTTGGTGTACAGAAGAAAACCTTTTTATCTAGTCATGTAAGTTCAATATCCAGAACAACACAACTCCTAAGTACAAAGACCCAGGTTCCCCTACCATTTCTTGCATAATAGGTAAATACCGTGTTAAGAAAGCGTTACTTGACTTAGGAGCCAGTGTGAACTTACTTTCGTACCATGTGTACCTCCAGATAGGACTTGGTGAGTTAAAACCTACCCAGATAACACTCTAGTTAGCTGATAGGTCGGTGAAAATTCTTCGTGGTGTTGTAGATGTTGTTCTTATTGAGGTCGAAAAGTTTATTTATCCAGTGGATTTTGTTTTCCTAGATACCCAACCTGTCCCTGACCCAAAGAACCAGATACCTGTGATTTTAGGTCGCCCATTTTTAGCTACATCTAATGCTATCATAAACTGTCGAAATGGTATTATGAATTTGTCTTTTGGTAATATGACTATTGAGATGAATATTTTTAATATTAGTAAGCAACCCCCTGAGCTAGATGACACGTACATTGAAGAGGTGAACATGATAAGAACAGTAGTTCAGGAGTCATTACCAAACACTTTGTTAGAAGATTCATTAGAGAAATGCCTATCTCACTTTGGGTTTGATTTTGATGATGATAGTGTGATTAATGAGATAAATGCTTTTTTAGGTTCAACCCCTTTGATAGACACTAGTAATGGATGAAGACCTAAATTCGAACCACTACCAGTTACTAAGTTTACCCTAATTCCTTCTTTAGAAGAGCCTTCTAAGTTGGACCTTAAACCACTACCAGATACCCTGAAGTATGTATTTTTAGGCGCATCTGAGACTTTGCCTGTGATTATAGCATCCGACTTGGATAGTGATCAGGAAAGTAGGCTAGTGACCGTGCTTCAAGACAACAAGGAATCCTTAGGATGGACCATAACAGACATTAAGGGTATAATTCCTACTGTTTGTATGCATCAGATTCATTTAGAGGATGATACCGTACCATCTAGGGAGATGTAATGTCGACTTAACCCCAATATAAAAGAAGTAGTACGAACCGAAGTGCTTAAGTTGTTAGATGCGAGTATTATCTACCCCATTTCAGACAGTAAGTGGGTCATCCCCGTTCAGGTTGTTCCCAAGAAATCAAGTATCACTATAGTCCAGAATGATAACAGTGAGTTAATCCCAACCCGAGTGACCAAAGGTTGGCGCGTTTGTATTGACTACAGGAAATTGAACAAGGTCACAAGGAAGGACCACTTTACCTTTTATTTTAACGACCAAATGCTAGAACGATTATCAGGACATAGTCATTATTGCTTGTTAGATGGCTACTCTTGTTATAAGCAGATTGTTATTGCCCCAGAAGACCAAGAGAAAACCACTTTTACTTTCCCTTTGGTACTTTTGCGTATAAACGCATGCCTTTCGGGTTGTGTAATGCACCCACTACTTTTCAGCGTTGCATGATGAACATATTTTCTGACATGGTAGAACGGTTTTTAAAGGTCTTTATGGATGATTTTTCAGTGTTTGGTTTATCTTTTGATGAGTGCTTGCATCATTTGACATTAATGTTGAATAGGTGTAAGGAAAATAATTTATTGCTTAATTGGGAGAAATGGCATTTTATGGTTCAATCAGGAATTGTTTTAGGGCATATAGTGTCCTCTAAGGGTATAGAGGTAGACAAAGCAAAAGTTGACCTTATTAAGAATTTACAGGTTCCCCAAACCATAAGAGATATTAGGTCATTCTTAGGGCATGCATGCTTTTATCGTCGATTCATTAAGGACTTTAGCTTGATTTCTAGACTTCTTTGCAATTTGCTTGCAAAAGATGTTAAGTTTGTCTTTGATGATGCTTGTTTAGAGGCTTTCGAGAATCTTAAGACTTTTCTTACTACCGCCACCATAGTCCAGGCACCTAACTGGAACCTACCCTTTGAGATCATGTGTGATGCTTTAGATTATGCTACTGATGTTGTTTTAGGACAGGGGGAAAACAAATTAGTTCATGTGATTTACTATGCTAGAAAAACTCTGAATGATGCCCAACTGAACTATGCCACCATAGAAAAGGATCTGTTAGCCATAGTTTTTTCCTTAGAAAAGTTTAGATCCTACCTTTTAGGTTCTAAGGTTATAGCCTTCACTGATCATGCTGCTTTGAAGTATCTTTTGTCTAAGAAGGATACTAAACCTAGATTGATTAGATGGATCCTTTTGTTACAAGAGTTTTTCTAGAAATTAGAGATAAAAAGGGTGCAGAGAATGTAGTAGCATACCACTTGTCTAGGCTTGTTATTGACTCACATGATTATTCTCTTCCTGTGAGAGATAGTTTTCCTGATGAATAAGTTTTCGTTGTTTCCAATTACCTTGGTTTGCGATTATAGTTAATTATCTTGTTATTGGTTGAATTCCTCAACATTGGGGTAAATAAGCCGAGGTAAATTATTTCTTTTGGGACGATCCTTATTTGTTTAAGTATTTTCCAGACCAAATAATTAGGAGATGTATACCTGAGAGTGACCAATGCAGTATTATTTCCTTTTGTCATGATCATGCTTGTGGAGGTCACTTTAGTGTTAAGAAGACTGCTGCTAAGATATTGCAGTGCGGATTCTACTGGCCGTTTGTGGGTTCCTAACTTTGCTTGTGAGTGCTGCCAGAAGTTAGGAACCATTTGTCGTAGAAATATGATACCTTTGAACCCTATTTTAGTTATTGAGGTCTTTGATGTGTGGGGCATTGATATTATAGGTCTATTTCCTAATTCTTTTGGTAATCTTTACATACTTATCGTTGTAGACTATGTCTCTGAACGGGTTGAGGCGGTTTTATGTAAAATAAAAATGACCACAAGGTTGTGGTCCAGTTTTTGTATGATAACATATTTGCATGTTTTGGTACACTGCGAGCTATAATAGTGATGGAGGGTCACACTTTTGTAATCGACCGCTTAAACTTTTGATGAAGAAATATGGTATTATCCACAAAGTATCTACCCCATATCACCCACAGACTAGTGGTCAAGTAGAGGTTTCCAATAGGGAGATAAAACGTATTTTAGAGAAAACAGTTAATCCTAATCGGAAAGACTGGTCATTGAGGCTTACTAATGCCTTATGGGCTTACCGTACTGCGTTTAAGACTCCTATTAGAATTTCACCTTATCGTCTAGTTTTCGGCAAGGCTTGTCACCTTCCTATAGAGTTAGAACATAGAGCATATTGGACTATAAAGAAGTTTAATTTTTCATTTGATAAGGTAGGAGCTCACATAAAACTCCATCTCAATGAGTTAGAAGAGATTCATAGAGATGCATACGATAGTGTTAAGGAGTATAAGAACTAAATGAAACTTGTGCATGATAAAATCATTTTCTCAAGGTCAAAAAATTCTTCTGTATGATACTCGTTTGCATCTATTTCTCGGGAAGTTAAGCTCTCAGTGGACCAGTCATTTTGTGGTCCGTACTGTTTTTCCTCATGGTGCTATTGAAATTGAGACTCAAGATGGTAAAAGTACTTTCAAAGTTAACGGTCAGAGATTGAAACCATTTTTAGAGCCTTTTCCTGCATGTGATGTTGAGGAGGTCCCTCTGGAGGACCTTGCTTACATTGATTGACCATCAAGGATATTGTTGTAAATTACTAAGTTTCATAGGTTTTTGTTTTTATTTTTTTATTTTTATTTTCTGTCTTATTCTCCAGAGAAGGATTGTTACGCTTCACTTAGGTACTATCTTTCTGACTTATCTCTTTATTCCTCTTGTTATTTATAGTTTTGGTAATGCTCTTTAATTTTAAATATTTAGGAAAATGTTAGATTTAAGTTTGGGGGTAAGGGAGAAACTTTTACTGCAATAATAAAAACTCCAAAATTTGGAAACTTGTGAACAATTCAGAATGACACTGACCATTCTAAGTAGATGGAAACAAACCTCTTGGATATAGGATTTGAGGACCTAACTAAAGGGTCTATTCATAAAAGGATAGAGCTAGGTGTTAGGAATAACATGATAGTCGTCACCATATCTCAGAGTCATCAACATATCACGTTCTATTTTTATTTTATAATTTTTGTGTTTCTCTAAATAATTTGGTGGGGCACCAGCATCGCCTTGTAGCCCCATTATTTTAATTGAACTTGACCCAAAAAAAAATGACACTTGGATAGCAATATGTGTGTCTTCTCCCTGTCTTCGTCGCCTAAGCAAGCGTGGAACACAGGATTCATGGGAACTATCATGTAATATGATGACAAGGAGCATGTGCTTAGATTCAAAATATCTAATCATGTTGTCGAGAAACAAAATAATAATAATAATAATAATAATAAAAGTAAAAAAATAATAATTGTATAGATTCAATAAATCGACCGCTGGGGCCCTTGTATATACTAGCTGATTCGATATTAGTATAAGGATTAAGACCAGTGGGAGCGTATCTCAATCCATTAGAATTCATCATGGTACTGACCTTCATACAGATATGGGAAACACAGTTCACCTTAGTTAACATGTGCAAACTTCATCATCTCTATATCCATATTCTAAATCTATTCATGTGATTGAACTTTGATAGATATCGAGTATTGTGGTCCATTGTACGACTTTCTGAGTAGTACTTTGTTTTCTTATATATAAATTTTATTATGCTTGAGTAAAAACTCGTGTACAACAATTGGATTAAAAACATGGTAATTCCTTCCATAGCCAAAGAATTTTGTAGCCAACTAAATAGCATGTTTACTGTCTACCCTCAATCGTTCATAAGTAGCTAGAGTTTAGAGTAAAGGTATTGTAAACCCTCACGAGTCAAAACTCGTCCGATAGGGACACCTATGGGTTTAAAGGCTTGTTGCACACGCTAAGTGCAATCGCGACAGTGAGTTAGCATTTTTTATTTTATTTTTATATTAGATTTGATCGAGGACTAGCAAATAATAAGTTTGGGGGTATTTGATAGACACATTTTTGTGGCTATTTTGTTCCCAATTTTTATTTTGTTAGAGCACGACTATATACTAATTTTGGATTTTATTATATTTGTAGGTATTTTTGGAAGAATAAACAATCATGGAATAATTGGCTAAAAAGTGATAAAAGCAGCCAGAAAAATTACTAAAGGCGCCTAAGGATTGGATAAAGACACCCATAAAATGTTAAAGGCAACCACCTCTTTAGAAATCAAAAAAGATTCTTGGCGGGAATTTTCTCTTTTCAACAACATGAATTATTCACGCATTATTTTGGGTTAATCTGAAGTGTTAAAGGGAAGAATATTTTGTTACCTTATTTAGAGGAGTCTTATAAATTTGGGAGACTCGAATTATGGGAAGAACAATCACATGTTTGTTGTAAAAAAGAAGAAGAAGAGGAGCATATTTTTCTCGGGTTTTGATTCTGTGTATGAGGAGATATTATCTCCATTAAGTTTTTGGGTATTATCAAGTTGTGCTAAGGAAACAAAATTACACAATCACTCCAAGAAAAGAAAGAAGATAAAAAAAATCAGACCCGAAGATTTGTTTACCTTTCTGCCGAGAATGAAGAATTGATTGAAAAGATTTTTTGAGAAGATAATCGAGATGTGGTGTTCTACTATAAATAAAGGGTCGAGTAGAGAGTTTGGGAGAGAAGAGAGAGGCTGCAAAGCAAGAAATTTAGCGGTTGCAGAGAATATTTTTGTGCTGCTGAAGAACACGAAGAACAGAGAATAAGTGACGGTTCCTTCAACCATTTATCACGGTTTCTTCATCCCAACTGCAACGTTTATCTTCAGCTTTGCAACGTTTATTGTCATCTTTGCAACTTTATCTTCAGCTTTGCAACGTTTATCTTCAGCTCTGAAATACTTGCTTTGTAACAGTGAGTCTGTAACGTCTATAAACATTGCAAACTCGTTGTTTTATAATTTTCTCTCCATTTCATCTTTGTAAGCAATTTTTGAGCCATGAAAAGATGTTGTTTACCATGATGAGCTAATTTTCACGTAACCAAGGCAATGAAGGAAGCTATTTACGCATGATTGATGGGGAATTATTTAATTTTCTCTATTTTAGTTACATAATTCAATTAATCACTGTTTCTGCAGAGTTTTAAATTGTTTGCATAATTTTTTTAATTATTTGTGATTCAATTTGATAGTTTATACTTTGTTAAATCAGTTGATAATCTATGCTTAATGGGTACAAATAATATTTGAGAATATGCCTGATTGTTAGTGAATTCAGAAATAAAAAGACTTAAAAGGTGACTAGGGTTTTGAATATTTATAACATCATTCAATCATGTGTAGTAGTGGAATTCAATGTCTTGGTTAATTTTAAAATCTTGAAATCAATTTTTCATTTAAGTTTTGTTATATCTAGTTTAGTTTTAATTTTTAAGTCTAAAATTAAAATCTTCACAAGTTCTGAAACAAACCCTTTCTTACCACTATCACAAACACATCATGATCCTCTTGGGTCTCATATTGTACAAAGATGATGAGGGATGTTCAACTTTATCCACCTTCAATACATTTTCTGGGATATTTCTCACCAAGTTCGATGGTCCATTTCTATTCCTGGAAAGAGATCCATCAGATGATGATGTTGTTATCGGACATAATAATATGATGATCAAGACGGCTGGATGATAAAGTTTGAAGACGGAAGAGATGAAGACGATGATTTTATTTATAGGGGAACTAAATCCTAAATCTTGAGTATTGACACGTATAAAAGATAATCACTTATCATATACGACTAGTCTAATCAGTTCTGATTGTTACTGAAACCCTAGATATTTTCCACAAATATTGAAACAACATCGAGGACTGGTAGTCCACTGATTGATGTTACTAATGCTAGTCAAAGAAAAGAAAGATCTTGATTCACAGAAGCATGGCCAACGGCCTCTCGACTCAAAGTCATCTCGTCCTCCTCAATCCATGTCAAAGTACCGTTAATGTCAAAATATAATGTTAAGTCATGAGCATTGTTCCATTAGCCTCAGAGAACCATATCACTCATGAAGCAAATTCTATACTCACCAAAGAGGAGTGATACTACCAACACTGAAATCAAGTGAGAAATAGGAATCTCGGAGCACGAAGATATTACTGACATAAAGTTTCATTATAAAGAATCCAGGACGCAAGCAGATAGTCTAAGATACATAAAAGGTGTTTTTTGCATTAAGCTCGTCAAAAATAATTTTTTACTTCCCTGTACAAATTCGTGATATGGGAGCAATTGGTGATGAGTTTAGGGGTTATTTATATACCAAACTCTTTGTATAAATGTCTCTACAACATACTAAAATTTCACATCAATCGGATAAGCGAGTTCATAGATATGATCAAAATTCTCAACCACTTGCCAGCTGAAAAATTCTTGATTCTTCCTGAGTTCTTACTGTTACATCCTTTTGGGACCCTAAATGGCCTCAAAACTCAAAATCTCTCGCGCAGTTAGGGTAGACCATCGAAAACGGACTTCATATAAAGATTTTACGGCGTTTTCAGTAAAAACCCTAAACCTGAAATTTTCTAATGACGAACCATAACGAAAACTTTCATTCATTCACATAAATTCCATTCAATCAATCATTCCATGAGGGAGAAGATCTTTTCAAAAGGCACGTGATAAATATATAATTATTTAAAGAAATTATGGCTCAATCAACAACCACATTGTATGAAAATACTTAATCTTAAAGAAGTAGTCACAAACTATGAAAGTGAAGCTTCTTATGCATTAAAGAAAGACATGGTAACTGTGATGCAAGTGATTCTAGTCTGACTCATCATCATCGTCTTCACAATCATTGTCTTCATGTCCTTCAGAGTCTCCCTCAGAATCAACAAATTCCTCGGATTCTTCTTCAGAATTGTTTTCAAGCTTTTCAGCCATAGTTTCTTCCAAGCTTTCTTCATGATCTCCTTCAATCATATCTAAGTAATCATCTTTATTAAGCTAAGGTCGAAGATCAGATCGATAGCATTTCTATGGTACTTCATTATGAGGATACGGTTTGGCTTCATGACCAATAAACTCCTAGTCAGAAGATTGCTCGCCCTCATCGGAATCAGAAGCTACTCCATCAACATGAACATTAGGGTTCTTTTGATTGTCCCATGCAAGTCTCATACGCTCAAGACGACATCGCTTCTCCTGGTACTTAGCAAGTCTCTTAGTTTCCAAAGAAGTCAGCTTCAACTTCTTATATCTGTCTTTCCTTTCTTCTTCCAAAGAGTCTGAATCAGAATAATGACTATAACCTGGAGGCGCCATAATTTACTAAAAAAAAATCAATCAGTCATTAAGCGATTGAAATATCCTAGTTTTATAAAAGTCATGAACCAATATTCATGCAAAAAAAAAACTTACCGGATTTGGCCGGAACTTGGCCGGATTCCGACAAAAGAGAAACCGCCAACGTTGAAGAAAAGAAGGAGACAGAAGGTCTGGACGGTGATGAAAAAAATAGTAAAAAAAAAGGTTTTAACCTCCACTTTTTATAGAAAATTGTTTCCAAATTTTGGTCAAACAAGGATTTCCTCTTTGGAGTAGCGTGCCAGTGTTGTACACGATTCAATTTTGATCTCTTCGTCACGCGAATAAGCCACTCTTCAGCCATTTATGCTCTCCAGACGATGCTCTATCATCCTACAAGCATCACTACATCGACTATTGCTCCTTCGACAATTAGTTCGACATCATTGCAGCTTCATCAAATCAGGATCCCTGGTAATATCTAATAACTAAGCTTGCTAATTTCTTTTGTTTATGTCAGTAGAAATATCGAATAAGCATATTTCACATTCCACAAAAAAATTGAAATCGAATGCTTATTACATGCATCTCCTAGATGTATTGCACACTAGTATAGAGCAACCTAATTCCTCCTCATATTCCATGGTTGAATATTTAGAGTGACTCTACATCTATTCGAATTCAAATTGAATAATATTGATTTATCATAACGCATAACAAGCTGCGTACGGATGCACTAAGTCGAAACGTCACATTTTCGTGTAATCACTAAGTCCCGTCACGCCAAATGCAAAAACTAAAGCTCCAATCATTATTGGTCGAGCTTGAATTGCATATTTCCAATGTTGGTTGCATTAAAATCCCAACATTAGTCAAAATACAAGAAAACCCTAATTTTGGTTAGTACCCAATTTCTGATACATCATCATAATCACCTTGCAAAAACTTGAAGATGGGTATAGAATGTGCCAAAATTTTCTAAACAACATACGTTCTCCTACATGTCTAATACGATATACTAAAAGGGCGTCCTTTTCCGAATAACCGTCTAGAAGATATGATTTAAACCATATATGAACTATAAGCTGAAAAGTGTAAGAATTTTATCTGGAGGGTTATTGTTTGCTCCGTTAAACATTCAAAACAATCTCAAAACCTAATTCCTTTCTAGTAGAGATGTAGCCAGCGATTTCTCGATTCCGAATTAGGGTTGATCATCAAAAACGGACATCGTATGAGAAATATAGAGCATTTTTACTAAAGGAGGTTACATCTGAAAATTCTGGACGTGAAAAGCTAACATGTTGCTTCGAAAAGTTTATAGCCGCAAAGAGCAAGTAGTCACGAAGAGCAAATAAAAGAAGGTAAAAATAATAATAAAAAAAGGAGGGTTGTGGGACCGGTGCCAACCGGCCGGACGGTTGGCCACTTTTGGCCGATCCAACACTCCTTCTTCTCTCAAGTTTTGTTATTTTTACCTTTTATTTTAGGGTTCCCTAATCTCTTAAAACTCATTTACTCTTCTAGCTGCACACAGCAAGGTCCCGCAATCAGCAAGGTTCTACAACCACCTAATATATATTAAAATACTATTATTTTAATATTCCTAAAATTTGTTCTTCTCTTTAGTTAGTCCTTGCATTAATATTATTATTAAATATATATAAAAATACTGCAAACGACTATATGATAGACAAAGCATAGAGTTGCGACTAACAAGTCCGTTCTTTCACTAAACCCGTGCTACCACCTTGGTCGGTCCCTCTCTACCACCTTGGTCGGTCTCTCTCCACTACCTTGTTCGGTCCCCTTTATCACTTCCTGATTGTTATCGCTACCAACAAAGTCCTGAATTTCTCTACTTTGTTATTCACAGTAAGACGAAATTAAAATTATTTCACGATTACCAACACTAGTATTTACATAAACTTAGCGCTCACATGAGTTCAGCGCTCACAAGAGCTTAGCACTTATGCAAGCCTATTAATTACAAAACTCCAGCGCTTGCGCAATATTGCCACTGACACAACTTCAAAAGTCATACAAGAACATTGTTGTCTCAGCTGGCATAATGATACGCTTCGACTACCAATATCAATATTAATAAGACTCCCAAACACAATGATATATTAAGCATCATTGCTATCCTCAACAACATAATAAACTCAGCAATATGTTAGAATCAGCAGTATGCTAGAGTCATCAGTATGCTAGAGTCAGCAGTATGCTAGTCTCAGCAATATACTAGGCCCATCAATGTGCTAGTCTCAGTAACAAGCAAGACTCAACAACATGATAGACTTATCAATATGCTAAGACTAACAATCTAGCTAGGTCAACGATTAACCAAATAATACACGTCTATAAAATAGACTCAAACCATGTTGGAGACATCAACAATCACATGGGGGGATATTTACTCGGGTTTTGGTTTAGTGTCCTACGACACGTGATGTCACGGACTGGAAAATTCCGCCTCCTGGCGCTATGCGCTTGGGCAGGCCAGAACTCCCCGATGCGCGATTTAGAAGATAGAAACCGGACCTTAAGGCTTAATTTCTCGCTGCGTATGCAGGTATATTTGCCTTTCCAAACATGATTTGAAAGCATGGAACTCGGAACGTAGTTTCCATATCATTCCAACTCACCCTTGTTCTGCAAAGGGTGCAAGGCCATTAAAGCCAATGGTGAATGCCTTTGGCAAACATCACATAATTACGATCATTGTCCAGGCCTAACTCATGCCTTGGACTAGCACCTAGGCTATTTCAAGCCTAATTTTTCGCTTCATCAATTCAGCTTCGGTCATGCGCTGAAGTCTGCACTGGTTTTGCTCTTGCCAAGGGTGCAACATCCAGGCATATGCCATTCTATGCCGTAACGGTTGCTAGGAAGTATGAATAATCCATTGAATGGAATTGTAACTACGTCATCAAGTGTGAAAACAATCATCTCTTGAGTTAGCATTTCCAAGCCAGATGATACGAGTTACCATGATGTCGCAATCACCTCTCAATTAGATGATATGAGCGACAAGGTGCTGCACCTCAATGCATTGTATTGCGGCTTCCTACGTAGCTAACCCGTACCTTGAAGGGATCAAGCATGCCCGTAGTTCAACAAAGTGTTAATTCGAAATGAACAAGTAACTTAAGCATATTAAGGCAAAGCCAACATCAATTCCCACTTTATCGCAAGGCCAAAGGCCAAGCAAGGCCTAGGCCGTATAGGCCGAATGACTTTCCCAAGGTATGCACCAACTTGTGCATAACTATTGTTATTTACTATGCAAATACGCGTTCTCGAGTAAGCAACATGATTGAATGATGCTTTCACATAATTCAAGCTTTATGGGATCAGCTACAAGCATATTGATGCTTAAGCATCAAGTATGCTCCAACGTATATGCCACATCGCATTTATATATATTTGCATCACCGCTCATGCACAATCAAGCTTCATCGGTTAAGATACAAGCATATTGATGCTTATGCATCAAGTATGCTCCAACGTATAGGCCTATATATGTGCATTACCGCTCATGCACATTCAAGCTTTATCGTTTAAGCTATAAGCATATTGATGCTTACGCATCAAGTATGCTCCAACGTATAGGCCAGATCGTAATTATATATATATATATATATGTGCATCACAGCTCATGCACATTCAAGCTTTATCGTTTAAGCTATAAGCATATTGATGCTTATGCATCAAGTATGCTCCAACGTATAGGCCACATCGCATATATATGTGCATTACCGCTTATGCACATTCAAACAAAGCTCCCTCCCTATATATGTTTTATTCGTATTTTTAAAAATAAATAAAAGAAAAGAAAGTGACATTCATCGACTGCACTTAGGCAAAAACGCCAACTGGTTGGCGCCTCCTAGGAAAATCCGCTAACTGGTTGGCGCCTCTTAGGAAAATCCGCTAACTGGTTGGCGCCTCTAGGCTAATCTGCTAACTGGTTGGCGCCTCAAGGCAATTCCGCCATCTGGTTGGCACGTCAAGGCAATTCCGCCATCTAGTTGGCGCGTCAATGCAATTTCGCTTTCTAGTTAGCATTGCCAAGGAAAATCCGCATTCTAAAAAGCCAAGTTAAGCATCATCGATTTTTAACCAACACCTTCTCCCTATATATGTTTTATTTGCATTTATACAAGTGGATATAAGGAGGATATGTGACATTCATCTACTGCACTTCCTAGTGATGCATTCTTAATCATGCATCACGGCCTAATAGTGCACTAGCACTATGATGCTCTTGCGGATGCGCAATATTGGTTAGTGATGCATTCTTAATAATGCGTCATGGCATAATAGTGCATTAGCACTATGATGCATCCTCGAATACGCAACATTGGTCAGTGATGCGTTCTCAATAATGCATCACGGCATAATAGTGCATTGGCACTATAATGCATTCTCGGTACGCAACTTTGGTTCGGTGATGCATTCTCAATCATGTATCACGTTATAATAGTGCATTAGCACTATAATGCATTCCTTGTACGCAACATTGGCTTAGTGATGTATTGAATCATGCATCACGGCATAATAGTGCATTAGCACTATAATGCATTCTTACTTATGCAACATTAGCTTGATGTATTGAATCATGCATCACGGCATAATAGTGCATTGGCACTATAATGCATTCTCACTTACGCAACATTAGCTTAGTGATGCCTTGAATCATGCATCACGGCATAATAGTGCATTGGCACTATAATGCATTCTCAATAATGCATCACGGCATAATAGTGCATTTGCACTATGATGCATTTTCGGGTACTCCACATAGGGTCAGTGATGCATTCTCAATCATGCATCACGTGTAATAGGGCCTTAACACAATAATTCGAGATCAAGGCATCTACACCCTAATGCATATCTGAGTAAGCTTTATAAGATTAAGATAAAGCTTCATCCCATGCCATGACGCATCCCTAAGTAAGCGTCATGCGAAAATTGCGGGTGTTAGACATGAGGTGTATCAATATTCCCATGACGATAAAGTATAAAAGTCGTGTCAACAGTTGAGGAGTGAATGGAATAATGGTCCCATAACTGTCAAGTCTCACTAACACGATAGAGTTGGTTATCAACACACGATTTCCACTTCTCTTCTCTTTCACTCCTCTGTAACTGACACCACTTACAAGATCAATGTGTTAACTTCCACTTCTTTAAATAGGTTCTTCAACCTATCGATAAAGGACAAAAAAAATTTGGGATAATAGTTTCATCTCATAGGCACTTGTATGATCACAGAGCTATCATCTTAGAGATTCTAAAAAAAATCACTTTCGTCTTCATAGCAGTTCAACACATCTTATATTCAATTTTATTAATCTCAACTCTCTATGCTTCCCTCCCTACAGATCAACCCTTCTCATTCCTTCGTGACTAAAGCGAAATTGGAACGATCATAAATTCCACGGTTGAATTCCTTAAACTTGCCTCGAATGAGCATTAATGTTCTAGCAACATCATTAAACTTGGGAATAGATAATGCTTAAACCCTGAAATACATCATAGATTAATGCTTCATTCGCAACGAATGATCTTCAAATTTTTCTTTTAATCTTGAATATGCTACTTTAGCCTTTTCCTTATATATAAGTCACATATAATGCGTCACTCCCTCGGATGCGCCACGATCGAGAAGCAATGCCATAAAAGATGCATTGAACCTCTCAGCTAGGATAACCATATCTTTTTCTCACATTAGTTCCAAGTTAACACTAGTTATTTGTCTTAGCACCAATTAGCCACAATAGTGCTAAAAGCGCTAACTTTCCTTTTTTTTTAAACTCTAGCGCCTGGGAAGTGATAACTAACCAAAAATGGTCTTATCTAACACATTTTATCCTAATAAGGCCTTAACCAACTTATCATCACCTTGGCACCTAAACCCTAGCACCAAAAGTGCTAACCCTAATCTAAGCGCTAAATACGCTAAACCTAGTGGCCAAGAGCGCCACAAGACATATGTGCCTCCAAATTTGCGTCCCTAGCACCGTGACGCCCTTGCCAGCTCCTGGCCAAAGCTCATATATGCCTAAGTCCATCTACGCCCAAGCTCCCAAGCGCGTCTCATCTATGTGCGCCCCTAATGACCAAGCCAAGCGCGTCTTCAATATCCTTGGCGCCCTAGCTCTTATGCACTCCCTTGGCCTCAGTGCCAAGGCCAATGCGCCTTCCATGGCCGATGTATCATTAGTTATCCCTGGCGCCCTTATCTTTCTCTTAGCGCCAAAGCTAATGCGCCTCCAAGGCTATGCGACCCTAGCTAGCTTCTTGGCGTCTTAGCCCTAGCTCCTACGCGTCTTTAGCCAAAGGATAGCACGCCTCATAATGGCTAATATATTTCCATCTTCCCTAGCATGTCCCCATAGGGGCCAATGGATCCCTAGCGTCCTCCATGACTTAGTCAATGAGTCTCAAGCTCTAGTACGCCTCTTGGCCTAACATACTCATACTTAGCTACTTAGCCACAAGTACATCAATACTTAAACCTTAGTGCTAACTATACATTTGAAGTGCCAACTTCAAACCTTCTTGATACCATCCTCCTAGCCCTAGTAAAATTAATATTTACTAGAGGTTGTCAATATCGGTCTTATTCATGAGATGTTAGCACGCTATCCTTTCACGTTAAAAGAGTTAGCACTATCTAATTTGCGCTAAGTAGCTAATGATAGTTTTGCTAGCCACTTTCCTCAAAAATACGCCTTTCTTCTCAATATAGGTCCAACATTGAGTCTTATACAAATCCAAGTAGGTTTCCTTGCTCAAGGAGCCCTTTACAAAATTTGGCCTCAAATTCCTCTCAGACTTACAATAAGTCATTTCTGAGATAATACTTAGCCGTTAAATATGCACATTACTTTCAAGAAAGTACATGGCCACTAAGCTTCCCAAACTCGACACCAATCAGTATGACTATTAATCCAGTGAATCGAACAACTTGTCTCGCTGACCTAGCAAGTCATTTGACTTGACTTGACTTAATCAAAACCATAGTGGCTTATAACTCCACTATTTCCACGAGATATCAAATACAACATGGGGGATTCTCATTGGGGTATTGGTTTGGCGGTCTACGACATCGTGGGTGCTGGTACCACCTCCACGAACAAGAAGGTAACAAGAAGTGGGCAGTTACTGAGCAATTGAATGGATGAGGAGTGGTTGTCAGGCATGTCTTCCCTACTTTCCGGGCACCAACCCATTACAATCTCCATTATTATACTTCTCCATCTCTCCCTAACTTCCACGACTTACGATAAATCAGTGTGTGTCCTTTTCAAACTATAAATAGATGATTCTCATCCATTTGAAACAAGACAGGACAAGACAACCACACAATCAGTCTGAAGAAACCAAAACTTACAGAATTAGCGATTCCTCCAAGGAGAATCCATTTTTCTTCACATACTACTGATATTTTTCAAACTTATTTGATTCTCTCCTCTAAGACCTACCCTAATCCTTTCCATATTTGTATTCAAAGCAGGACGTGAACGATCATTTCTTGGTTTAGGATCATCCTGTTCGAGCTTGATCTCTTGAACCTACTTAAAAGTACCATTTTGCAGTATATTTGTTTTCACCCTAAAACAAAAGGGAATGAATAATAAACAATATCCAACATACCACTTCTCAAAATAGTTTTTTACATTACGAACTATTTGGTGTTTAACTCATCCGTGTAGTGGGTAATGCCCTTTGACGAATACGACGATATAAGCCTATAATAGTTGGTGTTAACATCAAACACAAATTACGAGCCTTATACAAACATTCGGTGCGTCAACACTAGATAATATGTGTTCGGTCACTAAACCCGGCCATGAGAATCATCTTTAACAATCACTATAGTTAGTACAATATCCCTCCAGGCCATGACCTCCATAGTCAAAGAGTCGATCTTTGAAAATGCGTTCCACAAAATAGGATTCAAATATAAGCAAGAAAACTCATGATTTTTGAATAAAAAGAGTGCAACCCTATTAGTGCCCTCATTTGCAGCTGCACGCTATGACGGTTGAGCACCAACTTTCTTCTCACATGTAAAGCCGCCCTATAATTGGACATCACATCATACATCATGTACCTGCGCCTCACATGGCGTATGTGAGTACGCTAAACATTAAATCAATCGGGAATGATTTAATCGAATTGATGCAAAATCTATTCACTTTGATTCATGGGGACTACATTATAGACCCGCTAATTCTATCAGAATTTTCCACATTTATCACATATTGTGCTAAAGATACTCTGTTCATACTTGCGTAAATCTAGTTAATTCGTACTTAAATGATATACATTCCTTGAATAATATTTTATTAACTGGTATAACTGTTGATGAGACTACGCCTCCTCAACAGTCAGGGGGCTAATGTTGATACATGAAAATTCACCACAAGGGGACTGGGGACTTAGAGACTCGACCCGGCTCAAAAGGGGCTTGATATGACCCTAAATATAATATCAAAGTGTAATAAAGAGAATGAGGATATCACAGACCGAAAAATTTCCGCCTCCGGCGCATTGTGCTGGGCAGGCCAGAACTCCCCGATGCGTGATTTAAAAGAGAGTCACCAGACCTTAAAGCTTAAATTATCACCGGAAAGTGCAGGTAAAATTTTGCTTTCCAAACATGCCTTGTATGCATTATACTCGAAACGTAGTTCCCACATCATTCAAGCTACGTTTATACCGTTCCATGTATATTTGCCTTCCCAAACATGCTTTGCAAGCATGGTACTCAGACCGTAGTCTCCATAACGTTCCAACTCACCCCTGACCTACAAGGGTGCAAGGCCATTAAATCCCATGGTGAATGCCTTTAACTAGCATACCATTCCAACTTACCCTCATTATACCAAGGGTTGAAGACTATACAAGCTAAGGAGGATGCCTTTGGCAAGCATCACATAATTTCGATCATTGTCCAG
This sequence comes from Papaver californicum, assembly GCA_023531435.1. Lineage (NCBI taxonomy): Eukaryota > Viridiplantae > Streptophyta > Magnoliopsida > Ranunculales > Papaveraceae > Papaver > Papaver californicum. The sequence goes on along the minus strand of JAJJMC010003991.1, from coordinate 4,368,630 downwards.
GCCTAACTCATGCCTTGGACCAACACCTAGGCTATTTCAAACCTAAGTTTTTGCTTCATCAATTCAGCTTCGGCCATGCGCTGGAGCCTACACTTATCTTGTTCTTTCCAAGGGTGCAACATCCAGGCACATGCCATTCCATGCCGCAACGGTTGCTATGAAGTATGAACAATCCATCAAATGGAATTGCAACTGCCCCATCAAGTGTGGCAACAGTCATCTCTTGCTTAGAATTGCCGAGCCAGATGATATGAGTTGCCCCAAATGTCGCAATCATCTCTCGAATTAGATGATATGACCGACAAGGTGCTGCACCTCAATGCATTGCATTGTGGCTGCCTATGTACCCAACCCGTACCTTGATG
>JAJJMC010003991.1:4339396-4368255 GCA_023531435.1 Papaver californicum | reverse complement strand
ATTAAGGCAAAGCCAACTTCGATACCAACTTCATCGCAAGGCCAAAGTCCAAGCAAAGCCTAGTCCGTGTAGGCCAGAGGGCTTTCGCAAGGTATGCACTAGCTTGTGCATGACTATCACTATTTATTATGCAAATATGCATTATCAAGTACGTAGCACGATCGAAAGATGCTTTCGCATAACTTCAAGCTTCATCGGCTAAGACACCAGCATATTGATGCTTATGCATCAAGTATGCTCCAACATATAGGCTACTTCGCATATATACATGTGCATTACCCCTCATGCACATTCAAGCTTCATCGGTTAAGCTACAATCATATTGATGCTTATGCATCAAGTATGCCCCCACGTATTGGCCACTTCGCTCATATCTATATGTGCATTACCGCTCATGCACATTCCAACAAAGCTCCCTCCCTATATATGTTTTATTGGCATTTCTACAAACAAATATTAGAAAGGTAGGGGTCATCTATCGACTACAAGGCCGCAAATGAAGATTTCTTGCCAAGCCAAGCGAAGCATTCTCGGGTAAGCTACAGTTAAACACGCCGATGAGCATCAAGTATGCTCCATCGTATAGGCTACATCGCATTCATATGTGCATTACTGCTCATGCATATTCAAGCAAAGATCCCTCCCTATATATGTTTTATTTGCATTTCCACAAATAAATATTTGAAAGGTAAGGGTCATCCATCGACTGCAAGGCCGAAAATAAAGATTTCTTGCCAAAGCCGAGCATTCTTGGCTTGGTGATGCATTGGATAATACATCACGGCATAATAGTGCCTTAGCACTATGATGCATTTATCAAATAACGACTTTGGCTCGGTGATGCATTGGGTCATGCATCATGGCAATATAGTTCCTTAGCACTATGATGCTCTCACTTAAGCAACTTCGGCTCGGTGATGCATTGGGTCATGCATCACGGTATAATAGTGCCATAGCACTATGATGCTCCAACGTATGCAACTTCGGCTCGGTGATGCATTGGGTCATGCATCACGGTATAATAGTGCCTTAGCACTATGATGCTCCAACTTATGCAAGTTCAGCTCGGTGATGCATTGGGTCATGCATCATGGCATAATAGTGCCTTAGCACTATGATGCTCCAACTTATGCAACTTCGGCTCGGTGATGCATTGGGTCATGCATCACGGCATAATAATGCCTTAGCACTATGATGCTTCAACTTATGCAACTTCGGCTTGGTGATGCATTGGGTCATGCATCACGGTTAATAGTGCTTTAGCACTAAGATGCTCCAACTTATGCAACTTCGGTTCGGTGATGCATTGGGTCCTGCATCACGGCATAGTAATGCCTTAGCACTATGATGCTCTAACTTATGCAACTTCGTCTCGGTGATGCATTGGGTCATGCATCACGGCATAATAGTGCCTTAGCACTATGACGCTCTCACTTACGCAACTTTTTGGATCGTTGATGCATTGGATCATGCATCACGGCATAAAAGTGCTTTAGCACTACGATGCTCTCACTTATGCAATTTCGGCTCGGTGATGCATTGGATCATGCCTCCTCGGTATAATAGTTCCTTTGCACTATCATGCCTCCTCGAATACGCATCACGCGTAATAGGGCCTTAACACTATAATTCAAGGTCAAGGCATCCACAACCCATGCATATCTGGGTAAGCTTTATAAACTTAGGATGAAGCTTCAACCCAGGCCATGACGCGTCCATGAGTAAGCGTCATGCGAAAATTGCGGGTGTTACAATCTTACCACCTTCAAAGAATTTCGTCCCCGAAATTTAACTCAAAACTATCATGGAAAAGCTTATCGATTAAGGTTTTCTATGCATATGTCCCATTCCATGATACATAGAAATCTTGCAAGGGTCCAATGTTTGTTAGTGAGGACAAATTAGAACCTTCGGAATATGCGTCCTATTCCGCATATCTCAGAATCCTAATAGTGCCTACGATTGCCATAAATGCCGATGGAGACCTTCCGAACATACGTCCCATACCGCATGCTCTAGGATCAACAAAGGTTTTTATAACTTTACAGAGAAAACTTAAATTGGATCCCTAAACATGCATCCCATACCACATGCTCAAGAATGCAAAAGAATTTACTCAACACGAGATCTTAAGTGGACGTCCCATACCATACACTTAAGAATCCCCAAAATTCACATAGGTTGAAAAAAACGAGTTTATGAATAGTTTTTAGCGTAATACTGTGAGGACCAAATTCTAATGCCAGTGCAGTCGGATGCAAGTCATCGTCCCGGACGATCTTCCACTCGTAAGTGGGTGCTAGCCAACCTGACAACACACACCGTGCCGCAAGGGTGAGGGGGTGATCAGTCCCAGTGCCAAGGGTAGTCGGATACCAGCCACCGTTCCAAACGGGTTTACTGGCAAACTCACAGCACACTCGAGCGCGTCCAAATCTTAGCGGAGTAATTAGTGAGTTACAATTTCTTTTGTATAGGCACTTGGCCTTATTTTTCCACTCTATTTCACACAACAGTTGGCCTATTCTTCCAACCTTTCTATTTCCTTTGAAGGAAAATTTTTGTAGTCATAATACAAAATGCTCGCTGACGAGTCCAAAACTCACCCCTAGTGTTTTCTCGGAACTTGCTCTGATACCATTTTTCACGGACAGGAAAATTTCCGCCTCCGACGTATTGCGCTGAGTAGGCCAGAACTCCCAGATGCGTGATTTAAAAGAGAGCTACCGGACCTTAAAGCTTAACTTCTTGCTGGAAAGTGCAGGTAAAATTTTGCTTTCCAAACATGCCTTGTATGCATTATACTCGAAACGTAGTTCCCACATCATTCAAGCTACGTTTATACCGTTCCAGGTATATTTGCCTTCCCAAACATGCTTTGCAAGCATGGTACTCATACCGTAGTCTCCATAACGTTCCAACTCACCCCTGACCTACAAAGGGTGCAAGGCCATTAAATCCCATGGTGAATGCCTTTAACTAGCATACCATTCCAACTTACCCTCATTATACCAAGGGTTGAAGACTATACAAGCTAAGGGGGATGCCTTTGGAAAGCATCGCCTAATTTCGATCATCGTCCAGGCCTAACTCATGCCTTGGACCAACACCTAGGCTATTTCAAACCTAAGTTTTTGCTTCATCAATTCTGCTTCGGCCATGCGCTGGAGCCTGCACTTATCTTGTTCTTTCCAAGGGTGCAACATCCAAGCACATGCCATTCCATGCCGCAACGGTTGCTAGGAAGTATGAACAATCCATCAAATGGAATTGCAACTGCCCCATCAAGTGTGGCAACAGTAATCTCTTGCTTAGAATTGCCGAGCCAGATGATATGAGTTGCCCCAAATGTCGCAATCATCTCTCGAATTATATGATATGACCGACAAGGTGCTTCACTTTAATGCATTGCATTGTGGCTGCCTATGTACCCAACCCGTACCTTGATGGGATCAAACATGACCGTAGTTCATCGTAGGGTCGATTCGAAAGGGACAAGCAACTTTAGCCTATTAAGGCAAAGCCAACTTCGATACCAACTTCATCGCAAGGCCAAAGGCCAAGCAAAGCCTAGTCCGTGTAGGCCAGAGGGCTTTCGCAAGGTATGCACTAGCTTGTGCATGACTATCACTATTTATTATGCAAATATGCATTATCAAGTACGTAGCACGATCGAAAGATGCTTTCGCATAATTTCAAGCTTCATCGGCTATGCTACCAGCATATTGATGCTTATGCATCAAGTATGCTCCAACGTATAGGCTACTTTGCATATCTACATGTGCATTACCCCTCATGCACATTCAAGCTTCATCGGTTAAGATACAATCATATTGATGCTTATGCATTAAGTATGCTCCCACGTATTGGCCACTTCGCATATCTATATGTGCATTACCGCTCATGCACATTCCAACAAAGCTCCCTCCCTATATATGTTTTATTCGCATTTCTACAAACAAATATTAGAAAGGTAGGGGTCATCCATCGACTGCAAGGCCGCAAATGAAGATTTCTTGCCAAGCCAAGCGAAGCATTCTCGGGTAAGCTACAGTTAAACACGCCGATGAGCATCAAGTATGCTCCATCGTATAGGCTACATCGCATTCATATGTGCATTACTGCTCATGCATATTCAAGCAAAGATACCTCCCTACATATGTTTTGTTTGCATTTCCACAAATAAATATTTGAAAGGTAAGGGTCATCCATCGACTGCAAGGCCGAAAATGAAGATTTCTTGCCAAGACGAGCATTCTTGGCTCGGTGATGCATTGGATAATGCATCACGGCATAATAGTGCCTTAGCACTATGATGCATTTATCGAATAACGACATTGGCTCGGTGATGCATTGGGTCATGCATCATGGCATAATAGTGCCTTAGCACTATGATGCTCTCACTTACGCAACTTCGGCTCGGTGATGCATTGGGTCATGCATCACAGCATAATAGTGCCTTAGCACTATGATGCTCCAACTTATGAAATTTCGGCTCGGTGATGCATTGGGTCATGCATCACGGCATAATAGTGCCTTAGCATTATGATGCTCCAACTTATGCAACTTCGGCTCGGTGATGCATTGGGTCATGCATCACGGCATAATAGTGCCTTAGCACTATGATGCTCCAACTTATGCAACTTCGGCTCGGTGATGCATTGGGTCATGCATCACGGCATAATAGTGTCTTAACACTATGATGCTCCAACTTATGCAACTTCGTCTCGGTGATACATTGGGTCATGCATCACGGCATAATAGTGCCTTATCACTATGATGCTCTCACTTACGCAACTTCGGCTCGGTGATACATTGGATCATGCATCACGGTATAATAGTGCTTTAGCACTATGATGCTCTCACTTACGCAACTTCGGCTCGGTGATGCATTGGATCATGCATCACGGCATAATAGTGCCTTAGCACTATGATGCTCTCACTTACGCAACTTCGGCTCGGTATAATAGTCCCTTTGCACTATCATGCCTCCTCGAATACGCATCACGCGTAATAGGGCCTTAACACTATAATTCAAGGTCAAGGCATCCACACCCAATGCATATCTGGGTAAGCTTTATAAGCTTAGGATGAAGCTTCAACCAAGGCTATGACGCGTCCATGAGTAAGCATCATGCAAAAATTGCGGGTGTTACATATGAGGTTAAGGGGAGCAAAAGGTTGTTGACCAAGAATTCAAGTTTAGCTTATTAAGGAAGAAATGGCAGTTTTGTAATAAAGAAGGAGGTAAGAAAGGGAAGTCTATAAAAGGAAAAGGAAGTGGTATTTTGAAAGGGGCTTTTTTTTCTCTTTTTCTCTCTCTTTTTGGGGAATTGGGCCTGCTATGAATAGGACTACGGTCGTAGACTACTCTATCACTTTTACCCTAAATATTTTGATGACCAAACTATTGAGAAAATAAAGAAAATAAGAATTCCATTTATTGACAAGGAAGACACTCCTCGCTGGACTCTAAATAAAAAAGGTATGTTTTCTGTGAAATCTTTATATAATGAAATAAACTCTAACGAAAATACAAATCATAATTGGAACAAGATATGGAGCATGGATACCACTCCATATGTTAAACACTTTATCTGGAAAACATTTCATGTCATACTGCCCAATAGTATGAGAATGGCAACGATTATCCCAGATATAAATAATAATTTTAACATATATAATGATGGATAAAAAACACTAACCCACATTTTTCTGGAATGCAATTACGCTACTCAGGTTTGGATGTACTTGAACTTTGATATGCAATTTATTATTAATGGAACTAGTTCTTTCCATGATCGGCTTAATGATTGTTTTATGAATCCAAATGGAGGAGGGTTTGATATAGATCGACAAGTATTATATAGTGTAATCATTTACATATTTGGAAGGCTAGGTGTAACATTACTTTTAAGAAATAAAGAAAGTCAGAACAGTATAAAACAACAAAAAACATAGCTAAGTTCATAAATAGCTATATGGTAGTCAACAAACCAGGTTATGACATAATGAAATATCTCTATTATAATCCTCAAAAAGTTGATGCTCTGAAGATTACTATTCACCATGTAGAGGGACAAACAAGAAATATGTCAATGAAAATTAACATTGTTCTTACAATGATGAACTCAGGTGTTAAAGATGGCATTGGACTAACTTTGTGTGACAATTTAGGGACCATCCGAGAAGCTAGAGGTATATATGCTAAATGTACAACCATAGAAAATCTTGAGAAAGCAGGAGCAGATGTCGCTTTCTAATGGGCAACATAATGGAGTTGACAATATTATCTCTTTCAGGATTGACTCTCCATCAACTCTCCTACTTCTAATAGAAAAGTATGCAGAAGCTAAGCAACAAAGATATAAAATCAATGCAGATTTTGGCAACACAACTAAGTTTTACATAAATTTTATTGCCAAGGATTTCGTTCTAATCGGGAGATGGCAGCAAAGTTAGGTATTTTTTGTAACAAGTATATAATTAAACATAATTGAAAAGACAATAGCCTAAGGGCCATTCTAACTTCTTTGAACATTTAAACATGAAATGACGATGTAATGATTTCTCGTAACTCTTCTTTTGGAGAATACGGTCCTCTTTTATTAATAATATGAGGGTGTTTTAGAGTGAAGACAAATGTACTGCAAAATGGTACTTTTAAGTAGGTTCGAGAGATCAAGCTCAAACAGGAGGAGCCTAAACCAAGAAATGGTCATTCATGTTCTGCTTCGATTACAAAGATGGAAAGGATTTGGGTAGGTCTTAGGGGAGGAAAGCAAAGAAGGATGAGAAATATCAGTAATATGTGAAGAAGAATGGATTCTCCTTAGAGGAATCGCTAGTTATGTAGGTTTTGGTTTCTTTAGACTGATTGTGTTGTTGTCTTGTTTTGTCCTGTTTCATATAGATGAGAATCATCTATTTATAGTTTGAAGAGGAAACACACTGATTTCTCGTAATTCGTAGAATTTAGGGAGATATGGAGAAGTGATGATCGTGGAGATTATAGTGGAGTGATGCCCATAAAGTAGGGAAACCAGTCTGACCACTACTCCTCATCCTCTCAACTGCTCTATAATCTCCCATTTCTTGTTACCTTCTTGTTCGTGGGGGTTGTGTCACCATCCACGATACCGTAGAGAAAATAGTGGAGTCATAATCCACAATGGTTTTGATTAAGTCAAGTCAAGTCAAATGACTTGCTAAGTCAGTGATGTAAGTTGTGCGAATCACTGGATTGATAACCAGAATAGTTTGTGTTGAGTGTGGGAATTATATTGTTCATGTACTTGTTTGAAAGTAACATGGTATATTTAATAGCTAAGTATTAGCTCAGAAGTGACTTATCAGAAGTCTGAGAGGCATTTGAGGCTAAATGTTATAGAGTGATTCTTGAGCAAGGAGACCCACTGGAATTCGTATAAGACTCAATGTAGGATCTATATTGAGAAGAAAGGCGTATTTCTGAGGGAAGTGGTTAGCAAAGCTAACACTAGCTACTTAGTGCAAATAAGAATGTGTTAACTCTTTTAATGTTAAAGGCTAATGTGCTAACATCTCAAGATTAAGACCAATATGCATAACTTATAGTAAATATTATTTCTACTAGGGCCACGAGATTAGTATCAAGAAGGTTTGAAGTTAGCACTTCAATTGTATAGTTAGCACTAAAGTTTTAAAATAAATATACTTGTGGCTGAGTCGCTAAGTATGAGTATGTTAGGCTTAGAGGCGTACTAGCCATGGCCATGATTCAGGGACGTGATATGCATGGTTAGAGACTCATTGTCCTTGATACGTGTTTTCCTGGAGGCGCAATAGCTTGGAGAAACGCTAGCTTGGAGACGCTAATGCCTTGGACGTGCTGGCCAATATGGGATGCAGAGGAGCTATGGCGCTTAGGAGTTATCCAGGGATGCGGAGGAGCTATGTCGCTTAGGAGTTATCTAGGGACGCGGAGGAGCTATTTCGCTTAGGAGTTATCCAGGGAAACATCGGCCTTAGTCGCGCATAGGCCTCATCGACATGCACGGCTGGCGAGGGGCGTATTAGAGATAGAACGCGCATGAGCTTTGGCTAGGGACGCGCTAGAAGCCATGGGTGTTACACAGAAGCAATTGGCGTCAAGGAAAAGCCATCAGCGTCACGTAGAAGGCAAGGGAGTCACGAAGCCAAGCAAGGGCACGGAGGCCATGGAAGTGCACAGGCCTTGTGGCGCATTTAGCGTTAAAATTAGGGTTAGCACTTTTAGTGCTAGGGTTGAGGTTCCAAGGTGGTGATACGTTGGGTAGGGCCTTAATAGGCTAAAATGTTCTAGCTAAGACCATTTTCGGTTATTTAGTGCTTCTCAGGTGTTAGGTTTCAGTGTCAAGAAAGTTAGCACTTTTAGCGTTATTGTGGCTAACTAGTGCCAATGCGGTGCTAAGCCAAGTAGCTAATGCTAGCTTGGCGCTAATATGAGAAAAGGCTAGGGTTAGCCTAGCTTAGAGATTTTATGGTATTGTTTCTTAGTTGTGCGCATCTAAGAGGAGTTACGCATTTTTTTTGACTTATAGTTAAACAAAAGTGCTAAAGTAGCATAATTGGGCTCGAAGGAGTATTTTAAGAAGCATTCGTTGCGAATGAAGCGTTAAGCTATAATTTATTTCAGGATTTAAGCATTAGTTATTCCCGAATTTAATAGATGTTACCAGAACATCGATGCGCACTCGAGACAAGTTCAAGAAATTCAGTCGTGGAATTTTATGCCACTTGAGACTAGTTTTATATGGCATAAATATTGTTTGTATTGAGGAGGCTACGAAGCCAATTTATAATGTTTGTAGTTGTTCAAAGAAGACTCAAGTTTTCTTTATACTAGTGGGAAACCCATCTAGGAGATTGAGACTCATTAGTAGAGATTATAGACTATATTTTTAGCATGAAATGCTTGGAGCCTTTTGTAAATACTGTATCATCAATTCTCCCACGGAATATAAGGAGGAATACATTATTTTGTGTCTTGAGGTGAAGTCATAAGTATGCGCACAAGTATGTGCGGATATTTCTATATTCCTGCAACTAGACATAAAGGCGATTTTATAATTTTAACCCTTGTGAAAAACTCACCATCTACATTAAGTCCCTTGCTTAGTGAGTAACACTAATGTTGCACAGTAAGCACTAGATGGTGACAGTATGCTTATAATGATTATATACGCATAATTCAAATTCTAAGAGTAGAATAAGGCATACTTAGCTTCTGGTTTCCAGGTACTGGGATAATTGCCTCTTAGCGTGAGTCTTGGTTGTAATTAGTAGATGCCCACGTTCTTGCCAGGAATTTCCCATTCGTGAGCCAAGGTACGTGTAGTTGGGTTATTAAACTTCTGATCTAGTCATATTGGTTGAACAGCTACCAGCAGGGTCATGGAGAGTAAGCTTATGAAGATCCCCATTGGTCAGGGAAGAAACTTGGTTTGCTCTATCTTACCCTAGATTGAGACATGCGCCCCGTAGCACGAATCTTGATTGGGAATAATAGGCGTCCTCGTGTTTGTCAGGAATGCCATCTTGTCGTGAACAAAAGTGGGGATATGGTCGGCGTTTTCTCTCTTTAATTTCTTCCGAAATATGTCTGCCTCATCTTATATAGAGGATCAAGTCAGCTGGATCGATTCTTCATGTATGTGTCCAGCAAAAAATATTATTAGCTTTATCTTCTCCATGCAATGTCTTTGATGCAGAGTTTAAGCCTTAGATTTAAACTTCCTTGTAAGCAAGTAGTTGGTTCTGGTGCTTAGTTAGATTTTGAGTATGCATCAATTAAGTGCTAGTGATAATGTCAGCAAAGCGGAAGTACATGAGAGAAAGGGCACACGAAGACGATGCTTTGAGTTGTATCTAGTAGCAGCACAGTTGGAAATATTGGAAATCGGCAGAAGAAGCTGATTGTAGATTAGAACTGCAAGTGAGGTTAGCGGTGGACCCCAGTGCTCTTGTCGTAGAAAGGTTGATAAGGTCTTCTTCGGAGATGCAGTACGACCTGACAGGATGGTATGTCTGAGAAGATGAAAGTCCATGGGAAGACAAGGTCTCTATAAGGCTGGATCTTCTGAATCCCGTTTGGAAACCCTAATTTGCACACCATTCGCTTCCGACGATGTTGAAGTTTCATACGATGTCGGATTTTGATATTTGAACCAACTTTTGAAGACAAGAGATCAAGCTATCATATGCAAAAAGAATCATTCGATACGGAGTTGGATAGGTCATCCAACCATGCGTAAACATATGTGATTAGGAATCCCGTGTGAATTTTCAGATATTTTATATCTCCTAGCCCAGGTCTCCGATTGAGGTGCCCTTCTGGTATGTCATAGTAGAGACATAGGCGAACACTTCTCATGAAGGATGTTCTGACCCGTTCTTCACCGATTGTTGTCGACTTATAAATTTATAAACTGAAGAGGTACTAACAAAAGCATCAAGGAATAGAGGAGTGGACCGAGCATGAGACAGGACAGGTACCAGGAAGCATGACAAGCACCAGGAGACGGAACCGGTACCATGATACAGGACAGGTACCACGAGGACCAACTTGTAAACCAATATTCGAGAAGTTTAGGAAATGAAAATCTTGGATCTGAGGTGACTGCGTCTTTAAAGTTATGAGCTTTCTGGATGTGATCAGGTAAGAAGAGGAGGCTCCCCAGTCGTGTGAGTACTGATGTAGAAAAGTCTTGTTGTTTATATCGTTGCTGATCAGACCTTCTAGTTGAGGGATGTTACTGTATTAAACTTTCAAAAGTGAGGGAGTCGTCAGTACCCAAGTGTGAATCACTTGGATCCTATACCAGGAAGAAGATATACTTTGGTGTCGTCACAGGTCCTTGCTTCCAAGAGTTTTGAGAGGATATCGGAAATCATGAAAGTTGGAGCCGTCCTTTGTTGTTGTTGAAGCGTTAGGGCTGGGGAAAGTATTTGAATTGAAGTTGAAGTCGTTGTTGCAGTTCTTGGTTATTGAGATGCAAATTCAATCTTCTTTAATATCCTTGAATCAAAGCATGCCTATCATGACATGTTTAATTGATTTATTTCTTTGAGCAGGTGTGTGTGATGGGCCCTTGAGTGGACACTACTTCTGTCGTCTTTGATAGTCCCCAGTATGCGAGAAGAGGATTATGAATAATTCTTCCATATTGATGGTTCTGAGACTTTGGGATACGCCATGGATATAGAGGATGAGAATAAGTTGAAGGATGAAGACCTGGATGAGGCACCCCATACTGAAGACCTTTGTGAAGAATCTGAATCTACCGATGTCGATGGAGAAAAAAGCAATGAAGTAATGCTAGACTCCTCCGTTGGTTTGGACCCATATCAAGTAATTTTCTATTCCTTATTTTCATGGTGGAGCATGTGAACTCTTCAAAATTCTCATATAAGCATAGCCATGTTCAAATTCACAAAGAATTTTATAGATTCCCGTCACTAGAAAATTTCAGAAGTATAGTGCTTGCGAAAACGCCCTAGAATCTTCGTACGACCTCCTTTTTGATGATTGACACCTTTATCTTTACCAGGTTTTGAGCTTGTTTGGGGCGTCAAAACGACTAAACAGTTGAGCTCAAGAAGTATCTAGGAAAATCCTGACAGTTTTCAGACTCGACTCCGCTAGTCGTTTTTGCCATAACTTTTAGCTTGCTTTTTCAATTAAGGCGAAATTTTAACATGTTATAGTAGACACCAATATGAAACTTTTGATATAAGAACCATGCCTAGATTCATCACCAATTTTTACCAGCTTCCGAGTTTCCGAGAGGTAGTGAAAATTGTTCCGTTGATTTTGATGTGGATAGTATACCTCCCCATACTGAAAACCATATGCGAGTTCCCCTTCGCGTACTTGTTGAGGATGATTCTCCTACTGACGTTGATGTACATAATAGTGGTGTAGAATGGAATGTGAAAGTTGAATACCCTAATGCGGGTGTTGTCGTTGATTCCTCTTCAGTAGGACCCTCCCAGGGTACTCTCATGATGGGGGGTTTCACCATTTCATCGGTTTATGCTAATTTGTAATGATCCGCCTCCCTCAGAGTGAAATTTGAGTCGTCCGTAAAATGGGAAGAAGATGTACATAAGGCTGGGGATTTTGATCTTAGCATTGTGCGGATTTATCATCATCTGGGAGTTGAAGGGACCAGAATAAAATGGTTTCCACGTGAAAAGTAAAATTTGAGAATGTCATAGCTGGTTTTGGCTCTTGTTGTAGAGTTTTGTTTGGGACATGGAGCAGAGCTTGTCTTTCGAATGGTGCTGAGGTTGAAGCTGGATCCAGGGATGAGGCTGATGGGGAACGTTCGATTCGTGACGCTTGATGAGATAAAGCTTTCATCTTGACCCCTTCGTTCAGACAAGATCTCATGGATGATCGGATGTTGTAGTGCTTACTGACTAGACGGCTGCTCCAACAAAGAGGACGCGTTGGGGCGCCGGAACCAAGTGGAAGCGCGAAGACCATGAGGAAGTGTCGAGACCAGGAGGAGGTTCCAAGACAAGGAAGAGGCGCCGAGACCAGGAGAAGGCACCGAGACCAGGAAGAGACGTCGGGATCAAGAGGACGCGTCGAGATCCAGGACCAGGAGGAGGCATTGGGGCCAGGAGGAGGCGTCGGGACCAAGAGGTGATGCTGAAGTGAGACTAATCTATCTTTTCCTTGAAATGGTAAAATTATTTACAGGTACTGTCCTCCTTGATATTATCTTCATTGTGCAGATCTCGTCATCATCTTGAATATTGATTCTGGTACTGTTGACGTCGGTAGGTTTGGAATCGCGGCTTGCTGTAACTTGTGACATATCTATTTTGGGAAGAATTGTTCCATTAGATTCTTGAGGAAAGTGAGTACCTCTCTTGAGTGGTAGCAATGTCTTTCTGTGTTCTGGAAAGAACTTTTATCTTCGTATCAGATCAACAATGTTGAGCGACGTTTGGGTGTTCCTGGTGTTTTTTTAACCGTCGTACAATGAGAAAATCGGAGGTGAGTAATCTCCCGGCAAAGGGATCCTTTGAATTTCAGGAGGGTAGGGAGGTTGTTGTTGATGGACCAAGGATGAGTCCTCATTGCCTTGATTTCGTAGAAGTCTTTCCAGATCTTCACGGGTGACGAAATCGAGTTTTTGGTACTTCTGTAATGGGCGATCAGGAATGATATGAACTTCATCATTCCTTTGAGTCTTTGACGTTCCGGCGTCAGTGGCTGTTATGAGGTTGGTCCTGGTTCGCTCCGTCAGGCGATGTCATTGTCCTGGGGAGAATCGTTCCGCCAAAGTTTTGAGGCAGGCAAGTACCTCTTCTAAGTAGTGGCCATGTCCACCTAAATTCTACCAGGACTTCTTGTCTCTTCATAATATCGGCTATATTGAACGGAGTTTGAGTTTTCCCGGTGGTTTCAGTGGTCTTATCACCGAGAGGAGGTGTAGTGGTAGTAGTATTGGTACAGGGAGGTTCAGTAGTAATAGGGGTGTTTTCAGAATCACCACCACCAGTACCACTTGAACCGATTATAGGAGTTGTAACCACTTCAATCCTAAGATCCACCATTTTGAATAACTGAAAAGTGGGTTTTATAATCGAGAGGTTGATCTCCCGCTGTGGTCGCCATTTTTTTATGGTGAAAGAAAATGTACTGTAAAATGGTACTTTTAAGTAAGTTCGAGAGATCAAGCTCAAACATGACGAGCCTAAACCAAGAAATGGTCGTTCACGTCCTGCTTCGATTACAAAGATGGAAAGGATTTGGGTAGGTCTTATGGGAGGGAAGAAAAGAAGGTTAAGAAATATCAGTAGTGTATGAAGAAGAATGGATTCTCCTTAGAGGAATCGCTAGTTTTGTAGGTTTTGGTTTCTTTAGACTGATTTTGTTGTTGTCTTGTTCTGTGCTATTACAAATAGATGAGAATATTCATCTATTTATAGTTTAAAGAGGACACACTGATATTCTCGTAAGTCGTGGAAGTTAGGGAGATATGGAAAAGTGATGATTGTGGATATTATAGTCGGGTGGTGCCTGGAAAGTAGGGAAGACTTGTCTGACCACCACTCCTCATCCATTCAACTGCTCTATAACCGCCCACTTCTTGTTACCTTTTTGTCATGGGGGTTCTTTCACCACTCACGATGTTGTAGACCGCCATACCAATACCCCAATGATAATCCCCCCATGTTTAGTTTGATATCTCGTGGAAATAGTGGAGTCATAAGCAACTGTGGTTTTTATTAAGTCAAGTCAAGTCAAATGACTTGCTAAGTCAGTGAGGTAAGTTGTGCGACTCACTGGATTGATAGCCAGACTGGTTAGTGTCTGGGAATTTTATTTGTTATGTACTTGTTTGGAAATAACATGGCATATTTAATAGCTAAGTATTAGCTCAGAAGTGACTTATCAGAAGTCTAAGAGGCATTTGAGGTCGAATGTTATAGAGGGTTTCTTGAGCAAGGAGACCCACTGGAATTCATATAAGACTCAATATAGGATCTATATTGAGAAGAAAGGTGTATTTATGAGGGAAGTAGTTAGAAAAGCTAACACTAGCTACTTAGCGCAAATAAGAATGTGTTAACTCTTTTAATGTTAAAGGCTAATGTGCTAACGTCTCAAGAGTAAGACCAATATGCATAACTTCTAGTAAATATTATTTGTACTAGGGCCACGAGGGTATCAAGAAGGTTTGAAGTTACCACTTCAATTGTATAGTTAGCACTAAGGTTTTAACATAAATATACTTGTGGCTGAGTCGCTAAGTATCAGTATGTTAGGTTAAAAGGTGTACTAGCCATGGCCATGATCCAGGGACGTGCTAGGCATCGCTAGAGACTTATTGGCCCTTGAGACGCGTTGGTTTGGAGGCACATTGGCTTGGAGAAGCGCTAGCTTGGAGACGCTAATGCCTTTGACGCGCTAGCCAATATGGGACGTGATAGAGCTATGGCGCTTAGGAGTTTTCCAGGGAAGCGGGGGAGCGATGGCGCTTGGGAGTTATCCAGGGATGCATCGTCCTTAGAGGCACATAGGCCTCATTTACGTGCACGGATGGCTAGGGGCGTATTGGATCTTGGACGCGCATGAGCTTTGGATAGGGACGCGCTAGAAGACATGGGCGTCAAGGAGAATCCATAGGCGTCACGTAGAAGGCAAGGGCGCCACGGATCCAAGCAAGGGTGCGAAGGCCATGGAGGCGCACAGTCCTTGTGGCGCATGTATCGCTAAAATTAGGTTTAGCATTTTTAGTGCTAGGGTCGAGGTTCCAAGGTGGTGATACGTTTAGTAGGGCCTTAATATGCTAAAATGTGCTAGCTTAGAGCATTTTTGGTTAGTTAACGCCTCTCAAGTTCTATGTTTCAGTGCCAGGAAGTAGCACTTTTAGCACTATTGTGGTTAACTAGTGCCAATGCGGTGCTAAGCAAGTAGCTAATGCTAGCTTGGCGCTAATATGAGAAAATGCTAGGGTTAGCCTAGCTCAGAGATTCAATGTGTATTTTATGGCATTTTTTCTTAGTTGTGGCGCATCTGAGAGGAATGACGCATTATTTGTGGCTTATATTTAAGCCAAAGTGCTAAAGTATCATATTTTGGCTCGAAGGAGCAATTTAAGAAGCATTCATTGTGAATGAATCGTTAAGCTATAATTTATTCAGGGTTTAAGCATTAGCTATTCCCGAATTTAATAGATGTTATCAGAACATCGATACGTACTCGAGACAAGTTCAAGGAATTCAGTCGTGGAGTTTTATGCGACTTGAGACTAGTTCGATATGGAATAAATATTTTGAGTATTGAGGAGGCTACGAAGCCAATTTATAATGTTTGTAGTTGTTCAGTGAAAACTCAAGTTTTCTCTATACTAGTGGGAAGTCCATCTAGGATCTTGAGACTCATTATGTAGAGATTATAGACTACATTGTTAGCATGGAATGCTTGTAATCTTTTGTAGAGACTGTATCCTCAATTCTCCTGGGGAATATAAGGAGGAATACAGTATTTTGTGTCTTGAGGTGAAGTCAGAAATATGCGCACAAGTATGTCCGGATATTTCTATGTTCCTGCAACTAGGCAGAAGGGCGATTTAATAATTTTAACCCTTGTCAAGAACTCACCATCTACATTGGGAAACCTCTTTTTCTAAAAAAAAAACAAAGAAGAATTTAGACCAACTCTTTGAGTGGTATTGTTATCGTTAACAAAACAGAATTAAACCTTGTCTAAAAATTAATGGAGAAATACTTGTTCTTCTCCCTTCAGTCCGACACTATCGGGATTACTTATTCTCCCTCATGTTCCCATCATCATCATCATCCCTCATTCCCAACCCCCTGAATTAACTGCATTCTCTGTTTCACGCATAGAGCAGCAACTCTAGAGAAAGGGAGAGATGAAAAAGGAAGTGGTAGTGGTAGGGGTGGTGGCGACACTAGCAACGATAACAGTAGCGGTGGCATTGATAAGAAGATGGAGAATGAGTAGTGAGAGTCATTGGAGACGAACACAACGTATTCTTCGAACATTGGCCACACAATGTGCAACTCCATTATCAAAGGTAGAGCAAATAGCTGATGAATTAGTGGTTGATATGAAATATGGTCTTCCTTATTCAGATGGAAGAAGTAAACTTCCTATGATCAGTTCTTACGTTGATTCTCTTCCCACCGGATAAGAAAATTTTTATTTTTTTTCTCCTCATCTGCAATTTTATTCATTCCAGTCTAATTCGTCACAACATAATCTGAACAATATTATCGCAGAAATTCAATATCTAAACCATGCATTTCATCATCCACAAATCAATCCTAACTCAACTATTCAGTCAGTCGTATATCATTTTTATTCGTGTATTATATAGGCCCTTCTTGCCTGCTTGGTATTTGCGAGGATTCAAAGACTCCAAATGCAAAGTTCTGTGCAGTAAATTTTGCCCATTTTTATGAAATTTTACAAATGGCTGTGATTTTTGTGCCTACTAGTTAAAAAATTGTAGCAAAGACCGGTTTATTTAGAGGATGATGATCTACACGACACAACCGTGATTTATCATCATAATCATCATAGAATGGTCAATGTGTCATTGTCTCCGAGATTCTATAAGATTATGGGTTTCGCTTTAAGTTTTGTTATTTATTGGGTTTATTTGGAGTCAGGACAAGAAGACTGTTTTGAGGCATATAAGATAATTGCTCTAGCTAGTGTAAGTTGATAAGGAGTGTTCTAAGACCAATTAAATTACTTAGACAACCTTGATTAATTTATCTATTTACTTTTTAAATTATTACTTTTTATTTTTTATTTTTTATTTTTTATTAACTCTTTTTAAATTTTTTAATTTAACTTTTTAAATCTTTTTAAAAAAAAAATAATTTTTTTAATAACGAAAAATTTAAAAAAAAAATCCAAATACTTTAAAAAAGTTTTAAAATTTTTTATATATTTTTTTAAAATTTTAGATTTCTTATTAACTTTTTTTAAACGAAAAATTTAAAAAAAAAAAGAGTTAAAAAACCTTAAGAAAATAATATTTTTAAAACAAAAAAACTAAACAAAATTTATTAACTTAAAAAAAATTAATTTTTTTTTAAATTTAAAAACTAAAATAAAAATTAATTATAAAAGTATAAATGATAAAGGTATTACTGTCATTATTGAAATATGATGGATAAAAAATTATTGATTTTACTACAAAATAATTTTATTTTGTCATTACTGAATATGTCTAAAAAATTTGAGTATGCCTCTTAAAACAGCAGTGCTAGTTGCCACAGCTTGATTGGGTCTATCTAGATTTGAGATTTTGATTTTAGTGCTAGTGTTGTAGGGCTGTTCATGGCCGGTTTCGGTTCGGTTTTGTGCCAAACAAAAACCGAAACCGGCAAGGTCGGTTTTCCAATTATTTTTCCATAACCGTTCCGCTTACCGCCGGTTCGGTTTTACTCGGTTTTCTCTCGGTTTCGGTTTTCTCCAACGGGTTTCGGTTAACCGTTTGGAAAACTAAAACTCAAAAAAAAAAATCAAAAAATCAAAAAAAAAAAACAATTCATTCTTCATTGTGACTTTTAAACTGTGAATCAGGTCGTACTTTTAAAAAATTCATTCTTTATTGTAACAATTGACTGCAAAGGATGATAACATTTTAAAGATTAACTGAAAGCACCAGCACAAAATTTGTTCACAAGTGTACAGCAAATTCCAATTTGTTTATCAACTACAAAAAAAAGAAGGTTTCTAAATGAGAAAACTCAGACCAAGTACTACAAAAGAGAGGAGTCGAATATCACAGTGCATAAAACTTCACCACCACAAGAAGCAGTCTTCAACCTGCAATTCAAAACACAAATATAAGAAATTGAAAACAAAAGAAACCCACATAAAATACTGCATCAGAGTTAAACTAACTCTTAGTGAAACTGCTCCGCAGTTTTTATTTTTATCCAAAATAGTTACACGTACTACACTATTATAGACCACTAGTTCAATTTCTCATTCTATTGAAGTATCTATGATCAAACCGGTGAAGTTTTGTTGAGCTTAACACTAATCACTAATATCAGCTAAGTTGCAGTGTACTATTGAATCTTCTCGAAAACCCTATATGATATAGTGACAGTACAAGGGTTAAATTCTCAATGGATTCGTATATCATAATAGATCTCCACTGTAAACCTGATGTCAAGTATAACAATCTATGATTTCAAAGCAGATGGGCGTTCCACATAATCACAAATAGCTCTAAATCAGACAATACCAACAATCAACAAAAAATCAGTAATCTATTCATTAATCTAAATAAAAGTAAACTTACAAATGGAATAGTTGAAGCCTTATCATTCAAGACAGCTGCCAATCCAAGAGATGCAAAAAACCCTAATCCTCCACACAACCACGCCAATGCCTCATACTTTGGTACATACATACATACAAAAATAAAAACATTCAACATTTCACAATCTGTAACCGAACAAAACTAAAATCCCTAATTAAATTTGACAATACCTTTCCGACGGTATCAGCGATTCGATCTATACAAGTTTCAGGATATGAAGTTCCATTATCCCAAACAAGTTCATTGTTCTCTGGAAGCTGAAACATATAGAGAAAAACTTAGGATTTGATTTTTGGGTTTTTGAATTTAGAGAAATTGTATAAGAAAAAGAAAAATGAAATGCTTACGGGTTTTATTAATAGTGGAAGAAAGACTCGAGAGGGAGAAGAAGAAGAGAAGACTGAAGAGACTAGAGGCGGAGAAGAAGAAGAGAAGACTGAAGAGAATGGAGGTGGAGAAGAAGAAGAGAAGACCGAAGAGAAGGCTGCTGATCAAAAACTAGAAGAGAACTAGGGTTAGAAAGTTAGGGTGGGGTTATATATCAAGAATAATGAAGGGTTCAGATTAGATCTATCGAAAATTAGATCAAGGGTCTTAAATAGTCGGTTTTCCATGGTATACCGGTTCGGTTTTTGGCTAAACCAAAACCGAAACCGTGACTACCGGTTTTCATACTTTTTTCCATAACCGTTCCATTAGTAAACGGTTCGGTTCGGTTTTGACCAATTCAATTCGGTTCGTTCCATGTACAGCCCTAAGTGTTGATGCTACTTCTACCTCACCGTATTGTTTTTCTCACAATAAATGCTTTCTAATTACGCTTATATCGACGACTGTAAGTAAAGTCTTAGCAAATATTTGCAGCTACGAAGGTGGAATATACTATGGACTGAATTTAAGTGGAACTGAATTTCGAGCATCGCGTATTCAACTAGGAGGAAAAACATCTCGTATTGTTAACCAAGAATCAATAACCATTCCAATTCCGCCACACTTATCTGTTCAATTTTCGCACCAGGTTCAACAAAAGACCCAAACTTAACTGTTGCTTTCATTTGTTAGTTCATATGTTTCTATCATCATACACAACAAATTTTCAGGAAGTCTTTGATTGCATTGCAATGGAAGTTGGCAAATTCTTTTCGATGTCGAATGAAAATTTCCCTGCTCTAACACAAGGACATAATAAGAAACTTGGATTCACTTACTCGTTTCCTGTGGATGAAGACACGACATCACTGGAATCCGACATTAAGTGGAAAAAGTTATCCATCAATGATCCAGTTGAGCTCTCCAAATTCTCTTTTTCCAAATGTTTATTTTTATTTTTTTATAAAACAAATGTTTCTATGTTTAAAGTTGTTTTGGACCTAGCTGAAACGAACATTACCCACAAATTCTACGAGCAGCCCTCAACCGTGATATGTTATTTGATCTAAATTTTAGTAGGAATTATCATTTAAATCCCAAAGTTAGTGGGTTTTAGACAGTTTAGTCCTGTCATTCTAAATCGGGTATAATTTAGTTCAAAATTTTCCGATTAGACAGTTTGGTCCAAATTTGAGAGGAGTTAGTCCAAATTTTCGCCGATCCAAAAAATTTATTTTTATCCTAAATACCCTTCCGTATATATTCAAAGAGAGAGAAAAAAAATTCAAATTTCAAATCTAAGATTTGTAACTAGAGAGAGAAAGAGGTGAGGTTTCCATAATTTCTTTTTCCTTTTTTTTGTGAACGTTCTTTATATTCTGAATATGAACCAGATAAATCAAGGTACTGTAAAGAAGATAGGTTGGCGAATTGTGTTGTAATTAACCATGAATCCAATGAGTTGGAGAGATCGAGATGAGTGAGTTTTGTTAGGTTAGCAAACTGTAAAGGAGTTTCATGGCCCTCGTACAAATAGTTCCAACTAAGGTCAAGATACTGAAGATGGGTAATTTTGAAAAATGAGGAAGAGATTTTACCTCGTAAGCAGCGTAGTAATTTTCAATCTTTGTTTCGAAGGTCGATTGTAATGACATGAAAAGAGTCTCTGGAACATCCAATTTCATGCCAACTACAACAATTTTTGCTACTATCTTGCCATGAAGACAAACGATTTTACTAAGAACTCGCGATAAATTAGTATTACATGACCCAAAGGATTCCAGTGCTAGAGAATTAATGAATTTTCGTTGGTCAAGGTTTTACCAAACAATTTTTTTTTTGAAAAGCATAGTTTCATCCAACTCCGATCCGTACTTATGTGGGTAGATAGGTATGATTGAAACGTAAAGATCGAAGAGGCCTAGAAAGAACAACTGAAGAAAGAAAGTAGTACAATAAGGTAAAGAGTATTTTGCATTTTAAATTACTATTTTTTGGTCTATCTTGCAAACCTTTTAAAAGAATGGAACTTGTGTTTATCTACCAAATTCTTCTTGTGAAGTTTTGGGTAGTGATAGTGATACCGCTGAGAGTAATTTTAGTTTTAATGGTAATGAGCTTTACCATGACATGAAAACTGATCAAGACATTTTTTCCATGTTTGATAATATTAAAGAGGAGGACTTGCTTGGTTCTATGGATGAAGAAGCGGATGGCTTCGTGACGTCCCGTATTGTAAAAAAGGCAGAAGAAATCCGAGGTGGGTTAGTTAGATCAGCAAAGTGGTAATTCTATGACTAGTTTTAATTCAGTACCTCTTAATTGTGATAGTAGTAGTAGAGATATTTCTAATGCATTGATTCGTAAATCGAGTAATTATGTGAATAGTTATGGTTCCATAAATATTACTACTAATACAATTAGACAAGAAAGGTTAGTTGTTCCAAATTAAATAGGTATAAACACATTTTTCATTAGTGTGTCTGATTCACTATGTATTGCATAAGGGTCCTAATGAAATATTTACTAGTCCGAGTTGAATAATTTAACCTCTCATACTAAAGATCATCTATAAAACATTTATGTTTTTTTTATAATGTTTATATAATTGTACACATGTTGATTCTTAATGTGTACATAATTATACACATGTAGATTGTTAATGTGTAAATAGTTGTACACCTGTAGATTGTTAATTTTTACAGATACCGAACGTACAAATTGTTAATGTGTACGCTGATTGTTAATGTGTACATAGTTGTACATATGTTGATTGTTAATGTGTACATAGTTGTACACTTGCTAATTATTAATGGTATAGAACTGTATTATACGTTGATGCACATTTGACATTAATGTTTTTTGGTTTTATGTATTAAATTTCGGGACTTATAAGCTCAAAATGGTAGAGCGCCCAAGCCCATTACAAGGTTTGTGGAGGTTGATGGTTCAAATCCATCTGAGTTTTCATGTTATGTTTATATAATATGGGTATGTGTGTACATATTGGTGCACCAGTGTATTTTCCATGAAAGACAGGATTATTGTGGGTATGAATGATTAATTTAATGCATGTTTTGTAGGTGTGAACATATTGGTGCACCAGCATAATTCCTATAAAAAGAATAGGTTTGGGTGTGGTTATGAATGATTGGTTTTATGCATGTTTTGCAGGGGTGTACATATTGGTGCACCAGTATAATTCCCATGAAAAAGGAGGTTTGTGTGTGGCTATGAATAATTAGTTTCATGCATGTTTTGCAGGGGTTTACAAAGTGGTGCACCGGTGTATTTTCCATGAAAAATAGGTCTGCGTATGAGTATCAATGATCGATATAATGGATGTTTTGTAGGTGTGTATGTATTGGTGCACCAGTGTAATTCCTATGAAAAAAATAGGTTTATATGTAGTTATGAACGATCGGTTTTTATGCATGTTTGCAGGTGTGTACATATTGGTGCAACAGTGTTATTCCCATGAAATAGTAGGTCTGAGTGTGTGGTCATGCATAATTGGTTTCATGCATGTTTTGCAGGGGTGTACAAAGTGGTGCACATGTGAAAAAATGATTACATAATCTTATGAAATTTTTGTGCTTGTGTACCTTTTTGTACACATGAGATAACCATGAAGAGAAAATTAAAATTTTAAAAAATAAAAATTATTAGTCAAATGGGTACTCTTTTTGTAGATCTCGGAAAGAGATTTCCGAATATATAAAGTTTGTGAATTTTGGATGAGCGGTTTGAAAGATAAATTGTCTTTTAATTATTTTATATTATTTAAAATTGTTGACATCATCATGAGTCACTTTGGACTAAAATGTAAATATTTAGACTAAATTATAAATCAGGAAGGTTATTTATATACTTTCCATATTTCAAATGAATAAAGGACTAAATTCTTCCTAGTTAACTCGGTAAGAACTAAACTGTCTATTTCTAAACGTTTTTGGACTAAACCGTTATTTTCCCTAAATCTTAGATATATCATAGTTTTATCCTCGCTTGTATATATGAATTCAGGTGGGAAAAGCAATGGTGGACAATATGAACAGAGCCTTGGAAACACATGGTGTAAACATGTAAGTTTCTGCAATGGTAATAAGTAGTATAAATATTTTAATAGTGGAACAGTTCAAGTATCATATATAGACATATAGTATGTGTTTAGAAAAACTTTCCGAAAATGTCAAAACATCTGAATGACAATACCCATGTACTGGTGATAATGATGAATTTTTCATTAAATTCTTATTTTTTAGGTGGATGAGACGGTTGGTAACTTGGTTGGTGATAGATGTTACAACACTGAGGTTGTAGTTGTTGTCACCTTAGCTATAGGGACTAATGCTGCATATATAGAGCAGAAAAGTGCAGTTTCCAAATGGAATGATCCATCGACAACATTGGCAGAGATGGTAAGTGACCATTCTTTTTACAAAATGATTGAACATTTTTTAGCCATAGAGTACCTGCTACCATGCAACTCAAAATAAAAGATATCAAATCATATTTTCAAGGTGATGTTGTTGATAATAGATAGATAACTGATGGTATTCTTATTACATCTGAATTAATAGATTCTAGGGAGAGAGATTCTAATCCTGGTTTGGTGGTTAAGGTGGATCTAGAAAAGCATTTGATAACATAAGTTGGTGTTGCCTTGATTATACACTATCTAGGTTTGGTGTTTATCTACTTCTAGGTTTTCTATGAATATTAATAGTACTGCTTCAGAGGACAGCTGATTTGGAGCTTTTTAATGGTTTTAAGCCTTCAAAAAATGCTAATGATGTCAATCATTTGCAGTTTGCAGATGACTTGATAGTGTTCCTTGATGATGATGTTATGCAGGTTAATAACTTAAACATCACTTTATTAGCTTTTGAACTTATTTCGGGCTTAAAAGTTAATTTTAAGAAGAGTGCAATTTTGGAAATAGGCAATGCTATGAATATTGCAGAATGTGCAACAATTTTTGGTTGCCCAGTTACTACTTTTCGAATGAAGTACCTGGGTATTCCTCTTGGTAATAAGTCCAAGGTTGTCGGTGTTTGGGAGGTCATTTTGCAGAATTTTCATCAAAGATTGAGCATTTGGCAAATAAGATACTTGTCCAAGGGAGGGAGTTAATGTTAATTCAGTTTGTGTTGTCTAGCTTGCCAGTTTACTATTTGTCTTTGTTTCAATTGTCTGCGTCTGTATATAAACAAATTGGTAGAATTATAAGATAATTTTTATGGGGCTCTACTTCTAACAAGAATAAGAAGAGTTGGGTTGGTTGGAAGAAGATTAGTTTTCCAAAAGAAATAGGAGGAGTGGAAATCAAGAATTTAAGATTAATGAACAAAGCCTTAGATGCAAAATGGATTTAGAGAAATGGAAAAGAAGAACATACAATATGGAGGAAAGTAATTAATCAGAAATTTGGGGGTAATCCTAGAGCTTTCTTTCCAAATGCTTCCAAGAAAACAATGGGAAAAATCTTATGGGCTGGTATTTTGAAGAGTAGCTCTAGTGTTGAGCATAATTATGCAATACAAGTTAACAGTGGCAATAGGTGTTTGTTTTGGAGTGGTAGATGGTTAAATGGACAATCTCTTCAGTCCTTGTTCCCTACTTTATATAGTTTGAGAAGGAAGCAAGGTGCTACCATTCAAGAAATGATGTCTGGTGATAATGGTTGGAATTTTTCTTTTTGCACTTTTAAAAGAAGAAGAAATTGAGGATGTTGCTCATCCGTTAAATCTGTTGCTTGTATTTCACAGTGATAGTGGAATTGACCAAAGAACTTGGCTATTAGGGGGAAATGACTTTTCTGTGGCAAATTGTTACAAGGCTCTTGAGGATGATGGATTGCTAATGTTCATATAAAAGTGTGTTTGGAATCCTAAAATTCCACGGAAAGTGGTGTTCTTTGTATGGACTCTTTGCTATAATGCAGCTCCTACTTTGGATTCTTACAGGAATGTGATGATGCGTCAGAAAATCGATTTTGTTTTACCGCAAGCGCACAGTGTCGAAAGATGTAGACAAGAGCAAATACGGTTCGTTCCCACGAGGAGTTTGTATTAAAATTAATTAAAATATTTGCTTAGCTTTTTTTTATAAAGAATTAAATTAACGAGTGAATTAAAACTATTTAATAAAGTTTGAAAACAGTAAGAGGAAAACGTTAAGGTTTCGGGAATCCGTTGTAGATTAGGGTTTAATTGCGTTCGTCACAAAGGGTCTCGATTTTACTCATGTAAAATAGAAAATCTAGCTACTAATACATGGAAGATTTTTCGTTTAAGAATCGAAGAAAGAATTTTCAAAAAGGATTTTTTGTTCCCAACCTAAGGTAGAATTTCGAAGTACTAAGTATACGTGGCATAAAGAGTCAAAGAATATTCGTAAAACGGTTTAAAGTAGGGTTTCAACGGGTTCTTCTACTAATCAAACGATGCATTATACGTGGCATAGAACATGAAAAATTATTGAGAAAGATAAAACGTTGAAAGAGAGACAAAACGTTAACATTAAGTCTTTATAACTGAAAACCCTAAGTTTGAAACACAAAGAAAACCATCTCTACAAGTTAATCCTTTCGCCCTAACAAGAGAATTAACCTGACATGGCTTTCTCAAAAGCCATAAAAATTAATTAATAAAGAGAGGCTTAAACTAACCCTTGATTTCTCCTGTATCCAGAACTGAACTCCAGCGTCCAAGATATGTTCTCCGTCCAAAGTTGTTCAGCGTCTTTTCTCTGTCCGTGTCTGTACATGAAGGTCCGTCTTTAGTTGCAACAAGACAAGGTTATTTATAGACTTCACCCAAGCAAGACGTGTACGCGAAGTCACGATTAGATAAGGAATGCTAAGTCGGTGGTAAAGAGAAACAAAGAGTTCATGTTCTTTTCAAATTAAGAAACTGTGTTATGGTACTAACACGGAGTAGCTTATCAGGATGTGCACAACTTCTTATTGGACAAAAACCACAGCGGGACCCAAGTGAAGAATGGATTACTCTTCAACATTGTTATTCATCCAAATTCGATGCACCGAGATGTACTTAACCATTCAAACTTAACAATGATCACTCGAACCATAAACTACAAGTCTGAGCTAGCAGCTACCTCTATCGAACTCATCACACCCATCACCACACTTCCTTCAAGAAAATGCACCCATCATCAATTCGATCTCGATCACTTTCTAACTGTTCCCAAAAGCCTCCAATTCCTGATTTCCGGCCACTTCTCAAGCTTCACCACAATACCTCCAACTGATACTCCTTACTCGAGCCATTAACAACCATAAATTAACTCGAACTCTATCCCATATTGTGTTGGTAGCATCACAGACTCCATCTCGACCTTATATATCATCATTGATCATCACAGCTCCGAGTTCTTCTCCATCAATTATCAATTACAGGCTTCTCATCTTCTCGTCGTTTTTCTTCTTCACAGAATCATCATCATTACTGCCTCGACAAACTGTGGGGCATCGCATCTACTAACAGTCACCAAGCTCATGCCATCACAGACTACCACTCGAATCTCACTGCCTCATCGATCATATCTACCATTAAAACAACCACATATATAAACATTTCATCAATCCTCGAAAGAAACCCATCAGTGACATCCTCACTGTCGACCATTCGGCGTAACCAAAAATATCCAGAGATTGAACTATTCTATGTTCGAGTTTTTGGTGAAGAAGAAGGTGGCCCTAGCAAATACGCTGGCGCCTTTAGTGAAATTCAAAATTAGGCCGCCCTTAATAATTCATATGGCGCCTTTCAAACTTGGGTCTTATCTTCCCCTTCTCACACTGTGGAGTTCCAATAGTGGTCGCCTTTGAAATGACCAATTTCCCCCTAGCTCTTGTTTTGCTTATAACTTTCTTATACGAAGTCAGAATGACCTTGTTGTTTTGCCGTTGGTTTCGTAATTCAATTATCAACAATCTGGAGAGTATAAATACTGGAATATACTGAGTTCCACTGGGTCTTTGGCAATTCTTCTATTGTAAAGCTCAATTTCACTTGTTTCAGAGATGTAACCTAATAAAACACATAAACTACAAAAGTAATACTAACACACGGTAATTCACACAAAATCTAGCAAATAAGTATAAGGAAATGATACTTAAAATGTATGAATTATGCATTTATCATGCGATTATGGTGAATGGTTGTTTGTTATGCAAGAAGGCTCCAGAGTCACTCAACATATTTTCTTGCATTGTGATACTACAAGGTCATTTTGGCATTATTTTCTTAACTTTTATAACATGCAATGGATTTTTTATGACTCTGTTCGGAATACAATCTGGGAATGGAAGAAAAAAAAAGACAAAAACTCAGAAGAGACTTTGTGATATTTTTCCTTTTGCAATCTGGTGGGCAGTGTGGATCGAGAGGAATGCAAGATTATCCAATGGGAAGTATAAGAATTTGAATTCTATCATCGATAGTGTGAAGACTTTTATGTATAATTGGTATGTTGGTTCTGATATTTTTGAGGGAATTACTTTAGATTGTGTTTTTCATAATTGGGAAGAAGTCATGAGTTAGATGTAGTTCTTTTCAGTAACTCTACTATAATTGAGTTATTTTGTATTCTTTTCTAGTCAGTCTTTTCACCACCTTGGTGTTAGATTGACTTTTTCTAACATATTTCCCTTTTTGAGTAAATTTTTTTTTGAGGAGAACCTTGACTGATACTTCTCAAAAGACTAGGATGTAAAAAAGAAGTTAGATCTGTATGATTGCATAACCTCAACTCACATGGTAGATGCATATTTGGGGCATTGTAAACAACTAGTGGACATTGTTAATATTTATCGAATTCATGAGTCCATGTGTGCAAAATCTGTTTTCATGTTGCAGGTTATCGATGTGGAATGGGGAAGTTTCAATTCTTCTAATTTTCCTTTAACAAAAGAATTTGATGTATATTTAGGCGCTAAAAGTTTGAATCCTGGTGAACAGGTTGTTGGGGAGACTTACAAATCCGAGACGCTATGCACAATATGGAACCTACACAATCAATAATTCGCAATACCTAAATATGAAGAAAATAATACCAATCACATGACACCAACAATTACGTGGAAAAACCTCTTCAATGCGAAGAGTAAAAAACCACGGTCAAACTTCCACTATGACAAATAATGGGTTATAACGGTATCTTCCAAATTGGATTTCACACAACTTCAAGGTGCATATAGCATTTGGATAACAATGCCTCTTTTTCTACTCACCACTAGTGGTGGATAACTAATTCTTTACCAAATAAGGTAGATTCAACTAATAACAAAACAGGGAAGATGAAAAACTTACTACTAGGATTTGAACAAACCCTAAAATTACCCCTTTGAATAGATATAGGATGTGGTGGATAAATCTTCACCAACCAAACCGAACCTTATCTAGAACACCCTTCTTTTTCAAGCTCACAACTAAAAATCTTCACCAAAAACTCTCTAATGGTGGTTGCCTCATTTTCTCTCACTCTCCCTGTTTTTCTTCCTCTCTTTCTTTTCTCACAACAAAGAGAAGGATATGAGAAACAAAACATGTTTCTCTTCTTAACCTAAAAAAACTACCACTAGTTAGCTCTTCCTTATTAGAT
>JAJJMC010003991.1:4324690-4335066 GCA_023531435.1 Papaver californicum | reverse complement strand
AGATTAAGTTTAATATTTTCTAAAATCATTACCTTCACAAGTTCGAGTAACGAACCTTTATTTACCACTTTCTAAATTACATCAAATAGTCTAATTGCTGATGGGTTCGATTGTGAATTGAATTTGGGAAAGTTCTTGCCAACAAAGAATTGCTCGTTGTTTGACTGTGAAATCATTGATGCTTATGGTTGTATGGAATAATGTTTGAGATGATTTTAATGACTGAATGGATGGTTTAAATGAATGACTGTGTAATTATTGAATGATACCTTAGATATTCTATTGGTTTTTCTTTGTAGTGTTCTCAAGCGTGAGAATTAGATTGTGTTTGGACACTTGGTCTGAACTAATAAAAATGCTAATGACAGTCAACTGTATTAACATGCCAGTTGAATTGAAGAATTTAGTTCCTTGATTCTAGAATACTAATTCAAATTCTCGTAGCCAAGGGTCTAGTGGCTTCAATTTATTATTAATATCCCTGCTCATCTATTTCATTTTTCCTGAATTACAGTGATTTTTTTTCTAATGGTGGATTTAACAAGAAGCACCGAAAGGTGCAAGTTGGCAGTGAATTTCAGTCTTATAGGTCAAGTACAAGCAATTGTCTCTGAAGACACTACTCTCACAGTTCCTGATGACTAAGACCTTGAGACGACGAAAGAGAAATTTGATGTGTATGGCTTTGGAATTCAACTGTTGAATGCACCACCAGTCACGCACATCAAGTGCTCGACAGATTACCTGAATCGTAAATTTTTCACCAAGAGTTTTACAAGCACCAGTGTTCTCTGCAGAGTCATACCAAAACACTTCGGGGGCAGATGGGTTTATAAGCATTGTTGGAATGACATTACAGAAGCTTCCAGGCCTATTTCGGACTTAGACCAACCCAATCATCCATATCTTCAAATAATCATAAAAGAAACGATGAAAATGCATCCACCAGATTCCTTTCTCGCTCACCGAGCCTACAGATAAGCTTTGCTTCTCTATATGTGATTCAATAATGAATTCTCTTTACTGTTGTAGAGCATAAACTTATTCTCGCATGTTTGCAATCGAAGTATGCTTGACTGCTTCTTTAGTTGATGAAAGGATAGAATTTAAAGTTTTCTTGAATTGATCAATTTCTTTGATTTGAGTTGCTGAATTATGCATTTTACTATTAACAAATTATAGATTGTATAGGCTCACATGATATTTGTGTGTAGCTTCCTTTCAAATTTACTATGCATTAACCCTCAATTAATGTTGCATGTATATGTATGTACATTCAAGCCCTGTGTAGGTGCATTATCATTTGTAAATTAAATTCATTTGCTCAATCACATGAGTTATTTTTATTGTATAAATCAAATTTTTTAATATATCATGTTTCTGTTAGAATGAACCTGTATGAATTGCAGGGTAGAACTGATTGAAATAGCCTGAATTAGGCTGGAATAACCAGCAAGCAGACCAGACTCTGCTGGATTTTCTTTCCAGTGAGTCGCCTCACTGAGTTTGATCCAACTCAGTTGAACCAGACCAAATCTCTTTGCTTATCATTTTGTATGATGCATGATAAATCTCCTTTATTATCTTCAAAAAAAAAAAGAAAAAAAAATGAAAAATGATGATGATATAGCTAGATAATTATTATCACAGCTTCAAAAGACATATACCGATCCGCAAGCATTTCAGAAAAGATGATTATGCATTATCTTTTTTAAATTTTCGATTATAAAGTTTATAATATTAATTGCATATTAGAAGTAGCAATTTTAAATTTAAGAATGATTATTGATTATCATCCTTCAATTCATTGTTCAAAAAGCATGAGCTTATTTGGTTTATATGCACATCATCTATCATACAGTATGAATTGATCAAATGATTTCAATAGTATCTGAATCGCATGTGATATCATGCATCATGATAATTAATCGCATAATCATCTATGATAGAAACTTATTGAATTAATATGATGTATTTTTAAGTCTGGACAAATTCTAATTTGTTTGATTAGATCTAATTATCATATGCAATTAAAAGCATGAAGATCATTTTTAGCTTGTACCCGTTTAATGTCATGAAATGTTTAAGACATTTTTATGAGATGTGAAGATACCTATGAAGGACACTTCAGAGATGCGGCAACTATGCAATAATAATGCACTGGGGGGCATGCTAAAAAGAAATCAAAGTTTTAGCTATAAAATGAGCTAAATACTGCGCGCCAATTAGGTATTTCATTTCAATAATTACTTAATACAAAATAAATAATATTATTCGCCAGTTATATGCCTTGTACTTCTTAGCATAAAGCGACAATTGATAGATACTTCAAATGGCTCATACTTCATGAAGAATATACAGTAAATACTTCAATTTATTCTGAACTTCTTCGAAAGGCGATACCTCTTATACTTCTTGCGGCAATCTGAATGCTCCAACATGAATTATCATTCAAAAATGGGGATCTCTTTCAACCTGTCATCAAATATTTCCGGAAGGCGAATACTTCTACATTCGTATACTTCTGATCTTTCAAACAGCGATTACTTCGGAGTATTCATCTGGATAATTCTCATGTCTTATTTAAAATATATGTCATATTTTATTTCTATATATGCTTCTCATATATATAGAAGAATATGGGATATGTCTTAAATAAGAAATGAGAAATGAGAAATATCTGGATGATTTTTCAAGTATACTTCTCATCTACATTTCAGGTATATTTCTTACCGATATTTCTCCGTTCAGGAGACAAAAAAAAGACTAGTGGGTGCATCCCCAATGAGGGAACTCATGTAAAAGTCTTGAAATAAGGCTAATGGGCGCATCCCCAAAGAGGGAACCCATGTAGGAGTCTTAATAAAATGATGGATCACACATAATTTACTCCATGCCAGGGATAAATTAGGCGTGTGGTCCTACTAAGCTCAGTGGCTTGAGCAAATTTATGGGACACATTAATTTACTCCATGCCCGAGATAAATTAAGCGTGTGTTCCTACCGAGCTCCGTGGCTGGAGACATGATAAGACTATTAGGTCACAGAACCTATGAAAGAGTCTTGTTACAAAATACTCATTTTTCAGAGTCCGGTTATCATTTTTCAGAGTACGGTTCGGTACCAACCCTGTATCTTACCCCTGGCTCGGGTTTGTTTCGTATGTGTGGGATCTCGATTCATTGTACTCATGAAAAAATGTTTAACCCAACGATCAGTATATATATAAAATTCTGCTTTGTAGGGACAAAAATATGACGAGGCCATGAAAATACACAAGTCTGAAGTGCTACCGTTGCACAAATTTGAAGTATTGTTAATCCGAAGCATGGATCGCACCAAGGTTCAGATGAAATTTACGTGAAGTTATGTTCTTAAGAGTTTTTCTTCAAATAACTCTCAAGAAAAGGGGGCAAGTTGTGAGTACCAAAAAGTTGTTTTGCACGTGGCAGCAAAGTGCGGAGTACAAGATGTCCCGATGCATGGATCGAAATGTTGTTGGATCGTACCAGAGATCGTACCAGGGATCGTACCAAGGATCGAACAAGGGATCGTACCAAGGATCGAACCAGGGATCGAACCATGGATCGAACCAGTCCCGTAGGATAAGAAGATTAGATCGACAAGTGGACGGATAGGGAGAATCCACATGGAAGTATCTGGAAGAGATTGGGTCGACACATGGGACGATTAGAGGACGCCACGTATTGAGAGTTGGATGACTCATCGATCCAAGATGGATGACTCATCGACCCAGGTTGAAGGATTATCGTTTAAAAGGAAAGGAAGAAAAACAGAAAGGGGAGGTCGGCTTCTTCTGAGACCCAGAAATGGATCTTACTGTAAATCCAGAGCTTTAATGGAATATCTTGTATCTGTAACTTAAATTTAAATCAATAAACCCTCACAATTTCTTCTATTTTCTTTTGAATCTTGTTGATGATTTTGGTTGTTTTGTGCTGAAGAGAATTTCAGCCCAAACAGTATCGTTTTAATTCAATTTTTATTCGAGGTGACAATATGATTATCATTAAGCTTACAAGTACAAGAACTTATTAGTCGAACAGTATGTTTTTGCCTCATTCAATATGTGATTATTTTTCTTACCTGCAATGACTGTGCATTCACAGAAGCAACATTTGTTGATTGACCACGAGTTCTCATGCACCATTATTATATGGCATGGTTAGGTTGGGCTCTGACCAAACAATCAACTGGTAATTTTTTTTGTAAAGCATAGTATGACTGTCTGTGGATGCAGAAAGTGTCAAAACCCATGAGACGGGCTGTGTCTGCGACTGCAGTGCTAGCGCTGCTACTACTACCTAACCACCTCATTGGTAACCTAGATAAATTTGGTTAGGGTAATTTAGTATTTTTGATCAATCCAAACAATTTTATGGAACATAGGACATAAACAAAAATAAATTTGGACTGGACAAAATATGTAAAAAGAACGCATATCCAGAATACGTTGAAATATAAGGATATATTTGGTACCGTATTATAAAATTGTATTCCGTTTTATAAAACAAAATAAATAGAAAACGTAAGAAAACGTATTTGATAGTCATAATTTTCGAAAACGTTTTATTTTTGTTTTTTATTTTTAAAAATAAGAAAATAAAAACGACTATCTATCTTCTTTTTTTTTTAAACGTTTTCTGTTTGTTTTTAACTTATAACTATTCTTTGAAAAAAATATGTTTTTGAAAATAGTCCTACCAAACAGTTTTTTTAAAATTTATAAAAAAATAAAAACAAAGAAAAAGAATATGTTTTAAAAACACTAGAAAATAATTTTTAAAAACAGTTTTATAAAATGGTAATAAACATGCCCTAAATCTTTGGATTTGTTTTTCGTATCCTTGTCGATGCTTGGGACGAGGATCAGACATAATACGTGCGTAAAACGCCATGGCCATGCACCCTAATTTCTTGTTCAAAAAAATATAAATAAATAGAGACGAAGTTTTTATATATTTTTCAAATGATATTTGTCTATTTGAGAATTATTATAGAGCTAGAGTTGCATGTTCCAAATAAATTAAACTCTTCATTTGCTCATTTCAAGCTTAAGATCGGTAAAAATCGGTTGCGTGCCCGAGTATTTTATGAAGGTGATCGGGCAGGTACAGACTAAGCACTGGAGGCTGAAGCTCAAATATTTTTGAAAGGATTCCTCCAACCGACCAAATCTCTTGATCTATAGAAAAGATTTTAGAAGGCGACCCTCGATCATCGATGGATTTTATTATTGACAACTTTCCATGACACTCTAGGATTTTGGTTTTAGATTGAAGATTTTTTCTTATTGTTCCTAGGATTTCACATTCAATTTCATATGTTGGAAAAGGTTACAATATCATCTAAGACTTTATCTGATTATATATAACTGTTATTTACGACAAATCTACAATTTAATTAATAGATTTTTCTTTTTTGATAAGAAAAGAGAAAGTATATTAGATAAAAGAATGTACAGATAAGCTACCAAGAGGTAGAAAAAGCAAAAAGCAAAAAGCAAAATTACATGAAAACTACCTCCTAGTTAAATACTGAGTTTGTGAAGTTCAAGTGAACCCGATTATCATCTGCAGCAGCCCAAGCAAGAATTAGAGCCTTAGCTTCGATAATTAGATCAGCCTCAGTTTTAAAGCTCTGATTCTTCCGGAAGATACGACCATTTCGCTCTTTTCATAATTTCTATAGAATAGCAGCTGGAATCAAATCCCATACAATTTTTCCGGAGCTAGAAAGGAGAGGATGGTACCAAGCTTTTGCTAAACTATACATCATCTCAGGAAAAACCCAAAGCCACTTAGCGGGTAAAAGACTAGACCACAGTTTCCTAGCCACTTTACAATGAAGAAACATATGATCTTGAGATTCAGAATCATCTCCATAAAGCCCATATCAGTTGTAAATGTCAATACCTTTACACTGCAAATGATCTAATGTGTTCAACTTACCATGCACTGTACACCACATCAAAAAGTTCACTTTAGGAGGAACTGCAAACTTCCATACAAAAGTATACGGAAATTCTTCAACACCATCTATTGCAGCCATATGAGCATATAAGGTTTTGATATTGAAAATGCTCGAACTATGCAAGGACCATCTTCTCGTATCTGGTAGCGTATCAAAAACAAGAGGGGAACCAATTCGCAAGAATGTTAGCTTCCACTTTACAGAGTAGCCTTTTGAACTCAAACTTCCAGTTCCTATCTATCGTAACATGCTCTGCCAGCATAGCATACTTATACTTTGCTAAATTTTAAATGCTTGGAAATCCTCCGCTAAAGAATTATTACCACACCAAATATCATTCCAAAAAGAGATTGTTTGTCCTGAATGTATGCTTAAAGAAGAGTTCTCGTATTTAAGTGGTGCGTCTCTGCAATATTTTTCCAACAAGAGACACCAAAAGTGGAAGTGATTTACCAGGTACCCAATTTGAAAAACCTGAGCCATACTTCTCAACAATAATCTTATACCATAAGTGCGTTTTTTCTACTCCAAACCTCCAACACCACTTTGCAAGCATCACCAGGTTCATCTTCCTAAGTGATATCACACCTAGACCACCTCTAGCTTTATTTGCACAAACCATCTGCTAGTTAACAAGGTGTGAGGTTTTTGAACCATCCTCTTTATGTTCCCATAAGAAATTACGCATTTTCTTTTCTAGAAGATTAATGACACTTGCAGGAGCCTTGAACAATGAGAAGTAGTACATAAGTAGGGAGGTAAGTAGACATTTGAGTAAAACCAATTTTCCTCCTTTTGATAGAGATCCCTTCTTCCATGAAGATAATATAGTTTCAAATTTCTCTATTATTGGAACCCAAAGTGCTTTGGAGTTGGAATTAGCCCCTAGGGGCATACGCAAATAGATGAAAGGAATGTTATCCACTCTACAACCCAATTCAGCATCCCAAACATTCAAGTCAGCAACATCTCCTATTGGAATCAATCTTGTCTTGGCAGTATTTACTTTGAAACCTGCAATGAATTCGAAACAATGAAACACAAAAAAAAGATTAACAAGCTCTTCCTTTTTATTGTCTACAAAGAGAATGGTATCATCTGCATAGTGCAAATGATTAACCACGATGCCATTTGCTGATGCAGAAAATCCAGTAAAAAGGTTTAGACTTGTAGATCTGTCAATATACTTTGAGAAACCTCCCATTGCTATGTTAAGAATTAAAGGGGAGATTGGGCAGCCTTGTCTAACGCCTATTGTACTCTTGAAAAAACCAAAAGTAGAACCATTGATGAGAATCGAAAAAGAAGCTGTAGAGTAACAAAATTTTAACCAACTGCGCCATTTGATACCAAAACCCATTTTTGAAGTATACCTTCTAAATAATTCCAACTGACTCTGTCAAAAGCCTTTTCAAGGTCTATTTTTTACAAATAATTCCAGGTTTTCCATATTTAAGCCTGGAATCAACAAGCTCATTTGTTATAAGAGTGGCATCCACAATCTGTCAATGTAAGCACATTGTACCGGAGAAATTAGTTTAGGCATAACAAGCTTCAATCTTGAAGCCAATCCCTTAACAATAATATTGTATACACTTATAAGCAAACATATAGGCCTGCAGTCTTTTATGGACTCTACATGATCTTTTTTAGGCACTAGCGTTATAAAAGTGGCGTTGTGCCTGGAATCAATATGACCCTTCTCACAAAACTCAACTATAGAACCCATTAAGTTTGCTTTGATAAAGTTACAGCATTTAAGGAAAACAAAATAGGGAACCCATCTAGTCCAGGTGCCTTGTCCTGACCCAGATCCTTGATAGCCTGTAAAATTTCTTCTTCTGTGAATTTGCCTCTCGATTGTCAGATTCGATTCTATTAATGAAGACAAACTCAATGTATTCTAAATTTGGTCTGAGTATTTCCTCTTCAGTAAATAAAGATTTATATAACCCAACAATGTGCTCCTACAAAATGAACCTGTCAGAGATGAGATTGCCATCAATTTATAGATTCCTAATTCTATTATACATTCTTCTGGCAGATGCTTGACTAATGAAAAAAAAAGTATCTTTGTCTCCTTATCTTATCCACTTATTGTTGGATTTTATTCTCCATGAGGTTTCCTCCATTTTAGTTATCTTCTCAAAACCATCCTTACACTTCAACTTGTCTAAAATATCATCCTCAGCTAGAGAATCATTGTACTGAATTTCTGCAAACAAAGTTTTAAACTTATCATTAGTTTTTCCAAATGTGTTCTTATTCCATACCTTGATTTTCTCCTTAAGAGCCTTGAGTTAAAGCCATAAAACAGTGCTTGGGGTACCTGTAAAACGAAAAGACTGCCACCACTCTTCTAACAAGTTGGTGAAACCATTCTCCATGAACCATATAATTTCAAACCTAAAAGGACTAGGGCCCCAAGATGGATCAGCGAAATCTAGATTAATAGGGATGTGATCTGATGTGGGTCTTGCTTTTGCAAGTTGAGAGACTACAGGGTGGTGGATTTCAAATGAGGGGGATATGAGAAACATGTCAAGTCTACACATGACAGGGTTAGATTTCCCATTTGACCAAGTGTACCTAGACCCTTTTAGAGGAAGGTCAATAAGATCACGATTTGTAATGAATGCAGAGAACTTCTTCATGCTTTTGGTGAGCCTAGTACATCCCTTCTTCTTATCACACTTTTTAATGGTGTTAAAATCTCCACTAAGACACCAAGGAAGATCCCAATATCTACAAACATTATCTAATTCTTCCCAAAACATGGCCCTTTCCAAAGGTTTTTTGGGTCCATGGACATTAGTGAGAACCCACTTAAAGCCATCAAATTTATTAGAACAAGCAATGGAAAGAGTATAATCCCAAACAATAAGACTCTTGCTCCATAAAATAAGCATACTACCGGAATTACCAAAAGATTTCTGAAATGTCCATCCAAGGTCAAAGTGCCCACAAATTTGTTTAATATCATAGTTTGAGCAATGCAGCATTTTGGTTTCTTGGAGGATAATAGTAGGAGCTTTGGTTGATTCTATCATTTTTCTCACCAAAGTTCTTCCTGTGTCAGAAAAAAGGCCTCTGATATTCCAAGATAGAATCTGGAGATTCATTAATCAACTTTAACACACTTAAACTTCATAGTTCTTTTGGATTTGGTATTAGATTCGCCAATCTCTTCAATGGGAATGCCAAGTCTTTTACACTCAACCAAGAGTTTTTTTGGTATCAGACAACCAGAAACAGAAGTATCAGTTGAGCAAGCATCCTCTAGTAAATCATCACATAATGACTCAAAATTCGATGGATAAGTTGATGTGCTTTTAGAAGAGAACTCATCAGAACCAAGACCTAAGATGTGACGCCTTAAATTTTTTCCTAAACCCGATATTGTACCAAATGGGTAATCCCTTAGTAGTGTGCACAACTAGTAATGTCATGGAGGCATAAAATTTAAGCATGTTTTACATGTGGCGTTGAATGAGCTAGTTAGGGGCAATTGAGTAATCTTATTTGATGATTAAATTGTTAAACAAAAGAAGGGAGAGAAACTCGGTTTGGCATTCTTCCCCTCTTCTTCCATTTTCATTTCTTTTTGTCTCTGCTGATTCTTCTCCTTCCCTGAAAACTTAGAGGACATAATTGAAATCACATAACTTGGTGGGGATGTAATTTCTTCAAGTTGTTGATGACGTTCATGTTCGTTGATTTTGTAAATGATTAGAGGAAGTTTTGTTCTTCACTTAAGATCCTGATTTGTGGCAAGTGGTTCTCACCCAAATGATCAAAATGATTCTCATCATCTTGCAAGTTCGTGTATTAAACTAAATGCATGTTGGGTTAGGTATTTTACTTTAAATTCTTCCTTGAATTGATGTTGTGAAAAACATGAAAAATTAGGGTTCATATCAGTTTTGGGGTTTTTCTCCAAATCTTTTCTTAATGTCAAATTTATGATAAATACTTGAATGGGTTGCAGTAAATTCGTTGAAATTATAGTTTTAATTTCTGAATTTTTCTAGAATTGAATTTCTTCACCATGACTACATGAACTCCTCTGTAACATTGTATTTTTGTATTAACCTTATTGAATCTTTCCAATCACCCTGAAGTTTGAATCCTAAAACAATTAATGTGTTCTTTACTGTCCCTGGTTGCAACCCAACTTGAAAGGGGTATGCAGGACACTACTTGGTATTGGATGAGGGCTTTAGGTCCATTCCTTTAGCTTACAAGAATTGTCTTCCTGTAACTTTTTGTTTAAATGTTGTTATTGAACTTTAAGATATTATGTGTACTTGATTCTTACTCGAATTTTGATTGAGATTGAACTAGGTATATGAATATTTCTTAAGCTATTATCTTGATGTGCA
>JAJJMC010003991.1:4277166-4324680 GCA_023531435.1 Papaver californicum | reverse complement strand
TTCTTATATGATCTGTATTGCATTGCAAAGGAAGTATTGTAGTTTTTGCTTTCCAAAATGATGCCTTGACTATAATCTGTCCAGCTCTATGTTTTATTTTCAATACATAGTTTAAAATTCAGTGATAAGATGTAATGGCACAGGCTCTAATTATTCTTGTTGTTGTATGAGACATGACTTTGCTCTAATTTGGTGCCGTGGTATCTCACAATTATGATACTGTTAATGACGTTATAAAATGAGATAGTTATTGCTAGGCAATTCATACTATCCGTTTTAAGAGATGATTACTATCTAAATGAGATAGTTCATATTATCTAGTAAGAGATAGTTGTTATCATTATGGATAGTTCATACTATCTACAACAAAGTTGACAAACTACGGTCATGCTTGATCCCTTCGAGCTACGAAGAGGGTATGTAGGCAGTCGCTATGCGGTTCAGCACAACTGCTTAAGGTTGATCATATCGTTGGGAAAGGGTTGGTTGCTGCTTGGCAGTTCATACCATCCATTCGGAGATGATTGTAACCTTGGCAGTAGAAGGTAGTTGCAATATTGGATGTTCATACTACCTTGAGAGATGATTGTAACTTCTTGGAGGTTGTTCATATTATCTAATGAGAAATGAAGGGTGATTGTTGGATGCCAATTTATATCACCAAATGAGACTTGGAGATGGTTGTTGCCATTTAGAGGCAATTTATATCATCTGAGAAGGAATGGTTATTGCCTATAGTGGCAGTTCATACCATCCATCTAGAAATGATTAATAACTCTTTTGAGTATTTCATATCATTTTAAAAAGATAGTCGGTTGAGCTTGACAGAATGTTGTGAGTTTGCCTTGCAAAAAGTGGCATCCCATTATTATGGCTACCCGCGGAAGACCGTCTGGGACGGTGGCTGGCATCCGATTGTCCTGACATTAGAGGTTGGTCCTCACAGTTGAATAATAAAAACATTTGATGGCATTGATGATCCTAAGCTACTGTGAGTTTGTCAGGCCTTTAAGGGCATCCCGTTACTATAGCAACCTGCGGAAGACCGTCCGGGACGGTGGCTGATACCCGATTATCTTGGCATTAGAGTTTGGTCCTCACAGTAAAACGATGGAGCTTTGACAGATTTGATGACCCTTATGTTAGTATTGTGCTTGTCTGCTTATAAAGCAGTTCAAATGAACAGTTGCTTTGAAAGACAATATTTAGCGAAGTTGGTAACCGAATTGATAATTTGATAAACATTTGTTTGGTAATAATTAAACTGGTCCGAAAAATTTAAAGGTTCGGTTTCTCGAGTGGCGTATCGGGAAGTTAGAGTTGGTCTAATGGACCGAAACCCGACCCATTGAAAGCAAAAGTTTTCCGGTCCATCACATAAGATGAAAGAGTCTTCAAGACCCAAGAGCAGTAAGGAAATGGGTTTAGGTTCATGCAAAAAATGATTCTGGAACCCATCTATGCTAACTAAAGATTGGACAGCAAAGTCTTTTCTAATTATATGTTTGGTAGGCACTTGAGAAA
Organism: Papaver californicum; assembly: GCA_023531435.1. Classification (NCBI taxonomy): domain Eukaryota; kingdom Viridiplantae; phylum Streptophyta; class Magnoliopsida; order Ranunculales; family Papaveraceae; genus Papaver; species Papaver californicum. The sequence continues at coordinate 4,323,156 of JAJJMC010003991.1, read as the reverse complement.
GATGTTTAGAGATAGGGCCTTCAATTGAAATTTTTGAAAGAAGAAATTTCTTTGAGTAATTTGGCATGGATTGGAAGTTGATACCCATTTCCGCACCCAAAGAAATCAATCTATTGACTTCATAAATGATCCAGTTTGGAACGTGCAACAAATGATTGTTACGTGTACCTGAGGTGGCAAGACTACAACGGAAAGTTGAGAGGTGGTTTAGGTGTTACGAGCTCATGTTAGGAGTGTACAGTGCAGGACTAGTTAAACATGGAGTTGAAATAGTTTCTGAAAGTTTTAAAGGTGCAGTGAGAGGTTGTGAAGGGAATGAAGTGGATAAAGTATTACGATGGAAGGAAATGAGGGTGGAACGCTGTTGATAGATGTAAAGAGGTTAAAGAGGAGGTACATCCAGCTCAACAGAGTTATCGGCAATTGTCAGCTGAAAAGCAGGGCTAGAAAATTCAACATCACGCATCTCAATATCCATGGAAGTAGCAACTGAGTTGACAAGAACCGAAATAATTGAATCAGAAGATTCAACCGAGTCGATGGGCTTTGAACTTTATGCCAAATTTGTTTGGGCTTAACAACCATACACAATCACCATATTGATACGTGTCACATGTATAATCAATGAAGTTATCCAGCCTGGAATACAACCGGTACAAGTAGAGATTCACAATGTTAGCATGACTGTAAAGTCGGTCAAGTGTCTGTATAAAAGACAGAAAAGTGTCATTATGAATATTACAATTCAATTAAAGTTTTTCGTTACTCTGTCATGGTATCAGAGCTATTCATCTTGGGAACATGCTCATTTCTTTTTTTTTTCTTATCAGAAAAATCAGCAGAATCGTTTTTCCATTTCTCTCGGTTATTGAATCATTAATGATTCATCTCGATTCAAAGCACTGTCATTCTCGATTGTTGAAGCATTAATCATCATTTCTTGACAATCTCAATTTGTCAGTTTTTCGATCTGATAAACGTCAACAGCATGGCAGACAATTTTCTGCATCACATTAAAAACTTGTAAGTTCTCGAGAAGTCTTCATCTCGTTTCTTGTAATTTCATTCATTCTTCTACATAACCTACTGAGCAGAATCAAAATCTTTACTCTTCTTATTTTTAAGGAAAAACAATCTACATAGAGAAAATTAATCTTCTACTTCTTCTTATTGCTGCCCTAAAAATCTTTGATCTGCTTTACAAATGAATTTTCTCTGGTTTTCTAGTATTAAGAAAGATCAGATCTATTCTTAATAGTTTTGCACCAGAAAATCTTTATTTGTAGTTTACTGATCTTCACTGCAGTTGTTCATATTTCTGATATCTTCTTGATCAAATCAAGATATTGATCCATAAACATTTTCATGATCGAAACATTCCCATCATCATCTTTTTCAACTTCTTCAATGGAAAATACTACTTCAACCTCTCTCTCTAAAATACCTTTGAATCAATTAACCAATTTCATTCAGCTAAAACTAAAGGAAGACAACTATTACACATGGAAAAATTTAATGAATCCAGTCATTTAGAAGTTCAAAATCAAGAAATTTCTTGATGGATCGTTTCCATGTCCTCCTCAATTTACCAGTCCTCGAAATCAACAACATGCAATTGATAATCCATCTTATACCGACTGGTTGGATGAGGACTCCACCATTACTATGTGGATCCATTCAACAATATCTGAGTCGGTGATTGCATATTTTTCAAAATCTAATTCTTCTGCTGAACTATGGAAGAATATAGAAGATCGATTCGGTAAAGCGTCATCAACTCATTCTATTCAATTGAGAACAAAGCTACTATCAATCACTCAGGGAACAAAATCTGTTTCATCTTTGATCAGTGAAATCAAGTTTCTCTCTGATCAACTGGCATCAACAGGTGAACTTGTTTCTGATAAAGAATTAGTAGTAATCACACTCAAGGCACTTAATGAAGATTACATTCCTTTTGCAACTTCGATGCGTCATCAAAATCCACCGGTGACTTGCATCGAACTGCATAATAATCTCATAAGTGAAGAGACGGTTATTCAAGAAAGACAAAAATTGCAGAGAGAAGAGCAATCTGCTAAAGCATTTTTCTCCAATACTGGAAGAGAAAATCCAAGAAATTACTATTATAACTCTCGAGGAACATTTAGACCACATCAGAGACAGTTCTATAATGGTCCAAGGCATCCAAATCCTACTTTCTTTCCAAGATCCACAAATGGAAGAGGATCCTCTTCTGGAGACAGAACAGTCTGTCAAATATGTAACTCTCCAGGCCATATAGCAACTACTTGTGCTCAACGGCTTAACTTTACATATCAGGGAAGAGCGCCTCCATCTAATCTGAGCGCAATGCTAGCAGCCGCAGATATCTTTGATGAAGAGGAGTGGATAGCAGATAGTGGAGCAAATAAACATATTGCATCTGATGTCAAAATTTTACAAGAATCAACTCTCTATGATGGACTGGACACTATCCAAACGGCAAATGGTGCAGGTATGGAAATTACACATCAAGGTAGTACACATAAATTTGTCAGTGATCATGTTTTTAATCTAACTGATATCCTGATTGTTCCTGAGACATCTCATAACTTGTTATCAATTCACAAATTTACAACTGACAACAACTGTTGTTTGATTTTTGATTCATCTGGCTTCACTGTAAAGGACAAGAAATCTGGGATAATTCTTTTTCAAGGGCAACATACAAATGGTCTATATCCAATCACTTTTGGTACTCCACATCCTCCACAAATTGATCTGGCTTCAACAGCAACATCTGATATTCTGATGCTTCATCGAAGATTTGGACACCCTTCATTTCAGACTATGCAACGTCTACGCTCCTTCATCAAAATGCCTAGTACTTTCTCAAAACCTCTTCATTGCACTGATTGTAAATTGTGTAGAGCTAAGAAATTACCTTTTACAATGTCTACTTCAATGGCTGTAAAACCACTAGAGATACTTCATATAGATCTCTGGGGACCATGTTATGTAGCTTCAGTCTCTGGGAAACTCTATTATGCTAATATAGTCGATGAATACACGAAATTTTGTTGGTTACTTCCACTGTCTACTGATGCGTCGGAAAACCGACTTTGTTTTACCGCAAGCGCACAGTGTCGAAAGATGTAGACAAGAGCAAATACGGTTCGTTCCTACGAGGAGTTTGGATTAAAATATTTTTTTAGGTTTTTTATAAAGAATTAAATTAACTAGTGAATTAAAACTATTTAATAAAGTTGGAAAAACAGTACGAGGAAAATGTTAAGGTTCCGGGAATCCGTTGTAGGTCAGGGTTTAATTGCGTTCGTCACATAGGGTCTCAATTTTACTCATGTACAGTATCAAATCTAGCTACTAATACAGGGAAGATTTTTAATTAAGCACTAAAGAAAGAATTTTCAAAAAGAATTATTTGTTCTCAACCTAAAATAGAATTTCGAAAGTACTAAGTATACGGGGCATAAAGAGTCAAAGATTATTCATAAAATGATTTAATACGAGGTTTCAACGAGTCCTTCTACTAATCAAACAATGAACTATACGTGGCATAGAACATGAAAAATCATCGAGAGGGTAAAACGTTGAGAGAGAGACAAATTAATAATATTTAGTTCATACAGTTAAAAACCCTAGTTTCGAAACACAAATAAAAATCATCTCTACAAGTTCATCCTTTCGCCCTAACAAGAGAATTATCCCAACCATAAAAATTAATTAAGAAAAATAAACTAACCTTTTTCAGTGTTCCTACGACTTCGTCAATTATGTCCGGAAATCTCTTATACGTGAAAGTCTTCTTTCTGTATAGTATATTATATGGGGCGTGAGGGGTGTGTCTCTGTCTGTAGGTATCTTCTCTGTGTAATTCTCTCCCTATTGTATGTGTAGTACCAGGCTATATATAGCCTTCGAAACCAATTCCGTGTACAACAAGGTTTGGCTCTTTCCTAAATCTCCCCTGACTTGCATTTCAAGTCTTCAAACTCAACGTAAGCCATTAATACCTTTTCCGTTTACAGCTTAAATCCTAGTCATACAAGGTTGGTTCTTTTCCTAATTTTTCTTGAACAGCACTCTTCAAGCCACAGAAGAATTTTTCTCCTCGTAGCCCACTCCAAGAATTTCGTAACCAACCTGGATTGCCGCTCAAGAGTTTGTTTTAACAAACTCTTCCCTGACTTCTCGGCCAAACCAAACACCACAGACTACCATTCCTTCCCAATATCACTCGAGCTTCCCCTTCAACTGCTGATCACAATGGCAGCAGCACTCAAGACCACAGCTGCAACGAACACCATCCACTATTCTCATCATCACAGCAGCACTACTTCCATCACGAACTCGTCTCTTCACTGCCATGAAACATCGCACTCCTACACAGACTTCATCAATCACAACCTCATCACCATGACCAACTACAGCACCACGAATTCAACTCCATTCTTCTTTGTAACTCAGAACCATCGATCATCACAGACTTCAGGTCTCTCGAACAATCACTGTCCAGCAACCCATTTCTCCGACTTCGATTCTCTCCGTTATCAAGCTCACTGTCATCTCTTGTCAACTTCAATGGCATCTCTCGAGCCACAGCGAACCATCATTACTCAACCATCGTCACCAGCCACCATTAATGGCAGCAGCCATCAACTATCGAAGACCTTCTCAAACTCAACTGCAGCTGCTATGCTTGAACTTAACCTCACGTAACAGCACACAAATCCTCTTCGCAAAAAGAAAAAAAAATGTTTGGCGCCTTAGCCAAATTTGAACTAGTGGCAGCCCTGAGGAAATGAGCAGGTGCTCTATCCATATTTGAATTCAAGTCGTCCCTTAACGTGTGCCAGGTTGTCCATAACAGTCTCTCTTGAAATGACCTTTTTGCCCTTAGTATTCGTTTCGCTCATAACTTTCTCATACAAAGTCGGAATGACTTCGTTCTTTCGCCGTTGGATTCGTAATCAAATTCTCTACAAGATGGAGGGTAGAAATCCTGGAATGTACTGAGATCTACTGGGTCTTTGGCAATTCTTCTCTTGTAAAGCTCCATTTCGCTTGTTTCAGAGACGTAACCTAATAAAACGCACAAACTAGAAAAGTAATAATAAAACACGGTAATTCACACAAAATCTAGCAAATAAGAACAAGGAAATGATACTTAAAATGTATAAATTATGCACTTATCAAATTCCACCACACTTGCCTTTTGCTAGTCCTCGAGCAAACTACAAATCTAAATTAATCTAAAATACAACTCCCTTTCGTTGAGGAAACGGTTACACTTAGCATGTGTAACAAGACTTTAAACCCCTATGTGTCCCTAGTGGACGAGTTACAGTCTCGTGAGGGTTTATAAGAGATTTACCCACAAAACATACTCCAACTTCTAAGTATTCCAAAGCACCTGTATCCAAAGAGCTACAAAGACATAAAGTTTCTGAACACTAACAATAAGAAGTTAGAAGTATAAAGAACATTATTCTCATGCTTAACTCTTGAGTTAGGAGAAAACCACCATGTAAAAGAATCTAGGTTCGAGAGTGACTGAATATTTCTGCCTCACCAATAAGGTTTTATGAATTTGACACTCAAAGGACGCACTTTATGGTTCACACATGTGTGTAGGAAGGAATGAAGATAGAAATCCTACACACGTTGAAAGGTAGGAAGGAAAGGTAACCTTCCGAATCATATGGAGATGTTATCCCATAGAAAGTAGGACGAAAAAGAATCCCTTTTTATTGTTCTTTGTGACCTCTAAGAAAGGAAATCAACCATTATGCAAGGATGGGAATGCTTACTTACCTTCTCATCCAATCGGAAATCAACACCACTCTCACAGTATCCAATAGAAACGTCTTCGGTCTTCAACTGTAGATGATGAACTCTTGAACTTCGTAGAACCTTGAATTTATAACTCATTTCCTCAATTTCTTGTTATTAGAAACTTCTCTATAGATTTCTTCTTCCCCACGGCCTTATTGAAAGAATACAAAAGAAAGTCTACATTAAAGCAATGATAATCGTTTTTTTTTCCTTTTTTTTTTTTAATGTAATTTTTTTTTTACAATATAAACTGAAAAATAAATGATGAAATTACTACGACCGTGGGATAAATACTTTACCACTTGATTCTGAACTTCACTAACTCACACCTTTTGATTTCTTTCGCTTTTGTACATAAGTCTTTAACATGTTAATTTTATTGTTACTTTACTTGAATACGAAATTTGCTCTTTCTTAAACGATTTCCTTTAAACCTTAACTGACTTCAAATTTTTGATATTCTGCTTGTTGATGATATGTTTCTATGGACCTGTTATTGTCGAGAGAATGGTGTTAAATGCAAACAAGACTACAAGATAGAGTTAGCAATTCTGATGACACCCTCATGATTGATAGAAATAACACTCAAGAGATCAAAAAGTAGTGCTGAAATTGGTACGAGGTTAGGTAGCTCATCATTCTACCCGGAATTTGCACAGATGAAACACTCTAAACGGACAATTTAAGGTTTGGTGCCTCACTCATGGGTATTGAATGATCAACAACTCTAATACTGTATTTTCTACCGGCAGTTTAAGTCCATTTTTGTCAGCTCTAGCCTCTCAACAACTAAGCACTCCGAATATAGTTCTATAATAGTTCTAAGTTCAGTTGTTTCGGTTTAGAACTCCGTATGTAAACGTAGCAAGAAGTATACTAAGTGACTCTAAAATATCTAAAAGTTGGAGGTTTTCACGCAAATAATTTCGAAAAAGTTGAAAATTTTCTACCTAATGTATACTTGAGAACTCTATATGCTTACACTCCCCCACACTTAAACTTTACATTGTCCTCAATGTAAACTAACTCATCCAATGTAAGATCAAGATGGGAAATCCTAAAATGGCATAAAACAAGCAATCAAACACTAAACAGATAAGGTGAAGGAAACAAATTTGATGGGTTGACTCCCATGAAGCAAATGATAGTATCATATATCAATAGCCGGAACAACTGTGGGTCATCTGGATCAAATAGTGCTATCACCAGTAAAAGGAAACTGCAACAAGCCAAGAAAAAGAACAAACCGAGCTCACCCTTATCTAGTTTTCTGTTTAAGACAACTACTTCTAGTCGTGGTTTAGGTTCAGGCTCTATAAAAGGGTCTAGATAAAATATTTTCATGGGCTGGATTTCCTCGTAGGAAGGATCAACAGGGTCAGGTTCTAGAGTCTGTAATAACTCAAGTAAGAACTTAGAAGCACATAATAATAACCTGAATAATTGTGGATCCTCAAAGTTAATCTGATTTGACTCACACAGTTGATTACTATGAACATAGTCATTCTTAAACAAATGTGTCGATTCTACTCTCCTAAAGTAATCAGGCTTAGTCTCAGAACTTAATAACTGAAACATTTGAAATTCATACGTTCCCACATATGGAAGAAAACATTTTGGTGGGAAAACAAATTCAATCTTTGTATTATCGCCTAGGTAAACCACATCGACCAGATGATGGGTTTCTAACAGCTGAACTTCTTTCTGGACATTAGGTTCAGGAAATATAGTTTGAAAATGATCTTGCAAAATAGTAGAGGTGCATATGTCAGGTTCCAAGTTAGGGACCTTTCTAAGAGTCAAAGGTAAGGTACAGGGAGATTGATAATCACCCCCATACTTAGAGTCTTGGGTGTCTCTAGATAGACAAGTCATTGTTTCCCTACTTTCTAGATCGTCAGGCGATGGTTTAAGGGTCAAGGTCAGAGATTTCTCGACAGATGGAATGAGTCGAGATTCGGGTAGGACTAAAGATTCAATTCCAGGCTTCCATTTATTAGTGTCAAACAGTGTGTGGAGTCTAACAAGGTGTTGACTTCACAAATAATATTTTCATCATCAAAATCAGGCCCAAAGTGCGCTAAACAAGCCTCTAATGGATCATCTATATGGTTCTGCGAGTGAGTATCATGGACTATTTCATCAATAATGCACACAGTTTCATGGTTGTCAAGATCAGGAGGAGAACGTGCGACATGAAAAATATTCACCTCCATTTTCCAGCTGCCAAAAGTAAGTTCCATAATACCATTCCTACAATTTATGATTGCATTAGAAGTTGCTAAGAACGGTCGTCCTAAAATGATAGGAATGTGAACACTAGGGTCTGTCACAGGCTGGGTATCAAGAATTACGAAGTCCACAGGATAAACAAAACTATAAACCTGTATAAGAACATCTTCTACCACTCCTCTAGGAATTTTAATGGACCTATCAGCCAATTGGAGTGTAACACTAGTGGGTTTCAAGTCGCCAAGTCCTAATTGCTCATACACAGAATATGGCAAAAGATTCACACTAGCCCCTAGATCTAACAAAGCATGTTCAATCTTGTGTTGTCCTATAGTGCAAGCAATAGTAGGACAACCAGGGTCTTTGTATTTGGGTGGTGTTTTCTGAGTAATGATAGAGCTCACTTGTTCAGCAAGAAAAGCTCTCTTATGGACATTTAATTTTCGTTTCACAGTGCACATATCTTTTAAGAACTTAGCATACATAGGAATCTGCTTAATGGCTTCTAAGAGGGGAATATTGATTTTAACTTGTTTGAACACCTCTAAGATATCATTAGGGCTGGTTCCTTTCTTCTGGGATACTAACCTTTGGGGAAATGGAGCGCGAGGAACATAAGTGTTTTCAGATTCACCTCTTTCAGTTTCATTGGTTTCTTTTTGTGTTAAGGGTATTTCCTGCGTAATAGTAGGTGGGTTCATATCTGTCTCCTTCTCCTTAGGATCACTAAGATGGTTATCGATGACCCGGCCACTTCTCAAAGTAGTGACGGCCTGGACATGATCTGAGGGATTAGCACCAGGTGTACTTACCTCATAAGGCCCCTTTGGTTTAGGCTGTGTTTGACTTGGGAACTGTCCCTTGTCTCTCTCACTTATTTGGCTAGCAAGCTGACCTATTTGTCTTTCTAAGGTTGCTATGGACCTTGTAGTGTTCCTGTCCATATTCTCTAGTTGTTTTTGGGTGGCCTGCATATACATCTTAAGACTTTCTTCCATACTAGGTACTCTTTGGTTAGATGAATCAGTAGGACCGGATGATTTCTGCGTATAACCACTAGTATTAATAGGTTGACCTTCATACTGACCTCTAGACCAGGAAAAGTTAGGGTGTCTTTCCCACCCTGGGTTGTACGTATTGGAATACGGGTCAAATCTACGACGATCGTCTTGGTAGAGAGCATGGACTTGTTCTCCACCATAGTCATGAGTGATTTGGTCCACAGACTCAACAAAAGGTCTAGATTTAGTACTAAGTTCTAATGATTCTAGTCTTCTTGTCAAAAAAGCTATTTTTGCTTCAGAGTCGAATTCGATATCAACTCTATGCACCCCCTTTCTACTAGCCATTGACCTTATGGACTCCTTATCCCCCCAATCCTGGGTTTTATCAGATACTTCATGCAAAAACTTATAACCCTCCTCAGGGGTTTTATCAGCGAAATTACCACCACATAGTGATTCCACCATGGTCATTGTTTTGTGATCTAGTCCTTCGTAGAGAATCATAGTAAGTTTCAAGGTATCAAATCCATGGTGTGGACATTGCATCAGAAGTTCATGGAACCTTTTTAAATAATCCTGGAGAGATTCTTCATCTTGCTGCGAGAAACTATTAAGACTTTGACGTAAGGCTGTGATTCTATGCCTAGGAAAAAATTTATGCACAAATAACTTAGTCATCGCATCCCAAGTATGGATGGATGAAGATGGTAAAGTATCAAACCACGATTTTGCCTTATCTTTTAAAGAGAAGGGAAACAATCTCAATTTCAAATATTCATCGGTCAAGTCTTTAATCTTCAACGTTCCACACAGTTCCTCAAATTCTCTAATGTGGGAGTAAGGGTGTTCATTTTCTCTGCCATAGAAGTTTGGCAAAGCCTGGATGATATTAGTCTTAATTTCATAGTGGGCTTTTGTAGTAGGAAAGACAATGCATGACGGTTGAGAGACTCTAGTCGGGTACATGTAGTCTCTCAAAGTTTTAACTGGAGGGTCCACACCCTCATTATCGATTCTATCCATGAATAATGGATTATTTCTAACGAGACGATTATCCTGATCTCTATTCCAACCCACCTGTGTGTTGGGCATATACTACAGCTAAAAAAATAAAAATAAATCCTAATTGGAAGGGAATTTTAAACAATCACAAGCAAGGCTGACTCAACCAAATCACCTATTGAATCTAGCAAACAAAAAGCATGATGGCTCCACTTAGATTGTTTCTAGACCAGCTTCTATTCTTTCGAAAGGCAACTAGTTACAGTTCTAGCAAACCTCTTAGAACGATCTGAATTGGATTAAGTCGAAGAGAAACAGGATAAGCTCTAAGGAGCTTTGATAACCCTGTCTCTTTGGCAACTTTTCCCTGGGTTACAAGGCGGCTCTAATCAACTTAAAATAATTTTCCTGAACTTCGAGTTAGGCTAACCAAGTAACCAATACAGTCCTTTTGAATGAGTTTCCTTTAAGCTCGTTACCCTATCAGTCTCTTTCTAGTCAAAATTTTAAGGTTTAGGTTCGTGTTTGGTAACGTGTTCCTAAAGCGGTCAAGAAGGAAACGGTGATGAAATCCGAGTCCTTATCTTATATGGCCAGTTCTTGCCCTTTACTAGAAAAGTAAATCCGTATTCAGGTCCTCAACATATATGCACACGAAGGAATACAGTAAACTCACTTGCAAGGGATTCGTGGGTTGATCGAATCTTACCTCCTGTAACAGACGGGGGATGAACCGTTGAAGTCGACTCAGGCCACTGACTCCTGTGTCAGTGTACGAACCCAAGGGGCCGAAACAATATCGTAATTGTCGTCCTTCCCTGTGCAGTTTATTTTTAATACTACCCTTCCGTAGGGTTTAAAAATAATAATAATGTCCGTAATGTCCAAAACTAAAAGAAAATTACAAAAATAATCAAAAAATTTCTAATACAGTTTTTTAAATTAAATTAACTAATAAAAATCCTAAATTAACTATTTGTCTTCTTCTACGTTCGTTCAGCTTTAACTTTACTCCAACTCTTTTAATTACCAAAATCTTTGGCTCAATTTCTTTTCGTTTCCGTTCCCAAAACCTGCAGAAGATAAATACCAAAAAGCGTAAAATATAAAAAAAAAAAAAAAAAAAAAAAAAAAAAAAAAAAAAAAAAAAAAAAGCTCCCCGGCAGCGGCGCCAAAAACTTGATGCGTCGGAAAACCGACTTTGTTTTACCGCTAGCGCACAGTGTCGAAAGATGGAGACAAGAGAAAATACGGTTCGTTCCCACGAGGAGTTTGGATTAAAATATTTTTTTAGGTTTTTTTATAAAGAATTAAAATAACTAGTGAATTAAAACTATTTAATAAAGTTAGAAAAACAGTACGAGGAAAATGTTAAGGTTCCGGGAATCCGTTGTAGGTCAGGGTTTAATTGCGTTCGTCACATAAGGTCTCAATTTTACTCACGTACAGTATCAAATCTAGCTACTAATACACGGAAGATTTTTAATTAAGCACTAAAGAAAGAATTTTCAAAAAGAATTATTTGTTCTCAACCTAAAGTAGAATTTCGAAAGTACTAAGTATACGGGGAATAAAGAGTCAAAGATTATTCATAAAATGATTTAATACGAGGTTTCAACGAGTCCTTCTACTAATCAAACAATGAACTATACGTGGCATAGAACATGAAAAATCATCGAGAGGGTAAAACGTTGAGAGAGAGACAAATTAATAATATTTAGTTCATACAGTTAAAAACCCTAGTTTCGAAACACAAATAAAAATCATCTCTACAAGTTCATCCTTTCGCCCTAACAAGAGAATTATCCCAACATGGCTTTCTCAAAAGACATAAAAATTAATTAAGAAAAATAAACTAACCATTTTCAATGTTCCTCCGACTTCGTCAATTATGTCCGGAAATCTCTTATACGTGAAAGTCTTCTTTCTGTATAGTATATTGTATGGGGCGTGAGGGGTGTGTCTCTTTCTATAGGTATCTTCTCTGTGTAATTCTCTCCCTATTGTATGTGTAGTACCAGGATATATATAGCCTTCGAAACCAATTCCGTGTACAACAAGGTTTGGCTCTTTCCTAAATCTCCCCTGACTTGCATTTCAAGTCTTCAAACTCAACGTAAGCCATTAATACCTTTTCCGTTTACAGCTTAAATCCTAGTCATACAAGGTTGGTTCTTTTCCTAATTTTTCTTGAACAACACTCTTCAAGCCACAGAAGAATTTTTCTCCTCGTAGCCCACTCCAAGAATTTCGTAACCAACCTGGATTGCCGCTCAAGAGTTTGTTTTAACAAACTCTTCCCTGACTTCTCGGCCAAACCAAACACCACAGACTACCATTCCTTCCCAATATCACTTGAGCTTCCCCTTCAACTGCTGATCACAATGGCAGCAACACTCAAGACCACAGCTGCAACGAACACCATCCACTATTCTCATCATCACAGCAGCACTACTTCCATCACGAACTCGTCTCTTCACTGCCATGAAACATCGCACTCCTACACAGACTTCATCAATCACAAGCTCATCACCATGACCAACTACAGCACCACGAATTCAACTTCATTCTTCTTTATAACTCAGAACCATCGATCATCACAGACTTCAGGTCTCTCGAACAATCACTGTCCAGAAACCCATTTCTCCGACTTCGATTCTCTCTGTTATCAAGCTCACTGTCATCTCTTGTCAACTTCAATGGCATCTCTCGAGCCACAGCGAACCATCATTACTGAACCATCGTCACCAGCCACCATTAATGGCAGCAGCCATCAACTATCGAAGACCTTCTCAAACTCAACTACAGCTGTTATGCTTGAACTTAACCTCACGTAACAGCACACAAATCCTCTTCGCAAAAAGAAAAAAAAGTTTTTGGCGCCTTAGCCAAATTTGAACTAGTGGCAGCCCTGAGGTAATGAGCAAGTGCTCTATCCATATTTGAATTCAAGTCGTCCCTTAACGTGTGCCAGGTTGTCCATAACAGTCTCTCTTGAAATGACCTTTTTGCCCTTAGTATTCGTTTCGCTCATAACTTTCTCATACGAAGTCGGAATGACTTCGTTCTTTCTCCGTTGGATTCGTAATCAAATTCTCTACAATATGGAGGGTAGAAATCCTGGAATGTACTGAGATCTACTGGGTCTTTGGCAATTCTTCTCTTGTAAAGCTCCATTTCGCTTGTTTCAGAGACGTAACCTAATAAAACGCACAAACTAGAAAAGTAATAATAAAACACGGTAATTCACACAAAATCTAGCAAATAAGAATAAGGAAATGATACTTAAAATGTATAATTTATACACTTATCATCTACAAAGTCTGAGTTTAAAGTTGATTTTGTGTCATTAGTCACTCAATTAGAAAATTTACTGTCAACTACTGTAATCATCATTCGAACAGACAATGGTGGTAAATTTATCAACAACTTCTTAAAGGAATTCTGTTCCAAAAAGGGGATTATTTATCAGCTAACCTGCCCTCACACTCCGGAACAAAATGGAGTAGCTGAGATCAAACACAAACATATGTTGGAAATTACAAGGACTTTTCTATGTCAGTCAAATTTGCCTACACAATTTTGGGTTGATGCTCTACAAACAGCAAACTTTATCATCAACAGACTGCCAACAAAATCCATTAATTTTTTTTCTCCCTATGAAGTACTATTTGGAAAATCCCCAGCATATGAGTCCTTCAGAGTATTTGGCTGCTCTTGTTTCTCATGGATGAAGCCATACACCACCAACAAACTTGAACAACGAAGCCGTCATTGCATCTTTATTGGATATAGTTTAAATCACAAAGGATATAGGTGCCTTGACCCAACTACTGGAACAGTATACATCTCTAGGCACGTTTCATTTGATGAGACATCATTTTCTTATTCAAAGCTAGTGACTTGTTCCACCAGTTCTGATAATTCTTCTCCATCAATGATAGTCTCTACAGCTGATCCTTCAATGTTAGCCTCTACAGCTGGTTCTACAATGTCAGAAACTATATAAGTAGCCCAGGAATCCATACCAGACACATTAGTCACTACTACAAATAGTCATCAAATGCTGACACGAGCAAAAACAGGACACAGCAAGGCCAAAATTCTTAATGACAACAAAATATCCATTAAGTGAAGCATTGCTCAATATTGTTACCACAGTACCCACATCTATCACTTCAGCTCACAAAGAAAATGTTTGGAAAGAAGCAACGCAAAATGAGTATCAGGCTCTTGTTAATGCTGGGACTTGGACTTTAGTGGACTCACCAAACATACACAACAACATTGTGGGATGTAAATGGGTTTTTAGAATCAAGCACAACCCAGACGGGTCTGTAGCAAGATACAAAGCCCGGTTGGTAGCTAAAGGTTATCATCAACAACCAGGCCTAGATTATGAAGAAACCTTTAGTCCAGTAGCTAAACCTAAAACCATACGAGTAGTTTTATCTATAGCAGTCCAATTTGATTGGAAAATTCATCAACTTGACGTCTCAAATGTTTTTCTTTATGGTGAACTCAAGGAAGAGGTCTATATGGCCCAGCCACCGGGTTATGTTGATCCAGCAAGGCCCACAGCAGTATGTCTCCTTAATAAAGCGATATATGGGCTCAAACAAGCGCCAAGGGCATGGTACGACAAGTTGAGTACAAGCTTATTAGGTTTGAAATTTACACAATCCAAAGATGATACTTCACTATTCGTTTATCATTTGGACTCTATTATTACTGTTTCCTTGGTATATGTCGACGATATAGTGTTAACAGGTAGCTCTCCAACTCATCTACAACATGTTATTCAAAGTATGCAGATCCATTTTCTAATCAAGAACTTGGGTCAATTAAGCTACTTCTTGGGCCTGCAAGTAACAAGAACCACTGGATCACTATTCCTTTGCCAAACAAAATATGTTGTAGATCTTCTCTTGAAACATAAAATGGATGGCTCAAAACCTTGTAGCACTCCATTGGCTACTTCAACTATGCTAAGAAGAGATTCAGGGGAGCTACTGCCAAACCCAACAGACTATCGCTCTCTAGTAGGTGATCTCCAGTATCTAACCTGGACCCGTCCCTGACATAGCTTTTGCTGTGAATCTTGTCTGCCAATTTATGCACCAACCGAGAACGGAGCACATGGAAGCCGCAAAGCGTATACTGCGCTATGTAAAGGGAACTCTACACCATGGAATTTTGTTTACAAAGGGAACTACTAGCCTCACTGCTTATTCGAATGCGGATTGGGCAGGGTCAATTGATGATAGAAGATCTACAGGAGGATATGATTTCTTCCTTGGCTCAAACATCATCTCATGGTCTTCTGGCAAACAAACCACTGTCGCATGTTCCAGCACTGAGGCAGAGTATCGAACACTGGCTCACACAGCATCAGAATTGGTATGGCTCTGCTCTCTTCTTCGTGAGTTACACTTTCATCCAACCGGAATTCCCCGTGTAGGTTGCGAAAACATTAGCTCCATAAGCTTAGCATCGAATCATGTTTCTCATTCTCGCATGAAACATGTCCATATTGGTTATCATTTTGTCTGAGAATTAGTCCATGATAATGCTCTTGAGGTCTTTTACATCCACACCCTACTACAGCTGGCTGATATCTTCACCAAACCCCTGCCAGAATCAAGATTTACTGATCTCAGAAGCAAGCTCTGTGTTATTCCTCAACCCATGCGCTTGAGGGGGGATAACAACCATAAACAATCACCATATTGATACGTGTCACATGTATAATCAATGAAGTTATCCAGCCTGGAATACAACCTGTACAAGTAGAGATTCACAATGTTAGCATGACTGTAAAGTCGGTCAAGTGTCTGTATAAAAGACAGAAAAGTGTCATTATGAATATTACAATTCAATTAAAGTTTTTCATTACTCTGTCAGGGCTTAGGTGGATTGCTCTTTTTTCTTCTTGATTTGCGCTTTTGTTTGAGAATACTTCTGGAAACTTGATGGGAAGAATTCCTGGTATTATGATGATTAAGATATTTTTCTGTTGTTGGGGTATAAATTATAGCCGAGAAATTAGCAGCAGTTGGAGATTGACTAGAAGGAATATCCTGAGGAATTAGCAACAATTAATAGATCTTTTTTTCCCTCAAGAAAAAAGATAAAAAAAACTTAAAAGCGGTTAATGTTAAATTCCTAATTCCAACTAGGGTGAGAAGCCTTATCCCCCACTCTCTTGTCGTGCTTTCATATGCAGATGCAACCCGATTTCAAATACCTCTATGATAGAATGGGATGAAAAGAAAAAGTTTACAACTTATAATTCAAAATTCATTAAAAAGAAAAAATAATTTTTATTGACTGCACAAGAAAGAAAAACAAAAATTATTAGCATAAATTTTTATTTTTATTTTGGTTTTTTATATAGACAAAGAATTTAATTCTGATGAATTTCGAATTTATATCATGAGTATCATCATTCAGTAATTTTACCGTTATACTACCGTAACATATGCCGGTGACATTAGTTATAAAAACTTATAATTACACGAACTGGTCAGATCCGTAGGCTAGGAGGATGCCTATGAAAATGACTCAACAAGTGTTCAATGCTACAAGAGTAATTTATAAGATATGCTACGAGGACCACACTTCCAGATTATTAACCAACAAAATCATGTGGCAACTAATATGCCATTATTTCTATAGTCTTAATCGGTTTGAACTATAACCTTGGTCCTTGTATTACCATGCCTGCACAAACACTGCATATCCAGGCTTCTAAGCGGCTTTGATATGATTTTCCCTGGTGGTCCTAAATTAGAGGTATAAAACGTTCCCCGGGCACAGCCCAGCATACGAAGTCACGTGTTTAGTGTGATGCATGTGGTGATGTGCCTAAAATTTAAGTGTGTTATGTTATGTCGTGATAGACGACGTCCTGTACAGTGCTGTTGTGATTATCAAAAATCTGCCATTTTGGATCACAACCAAAAATATTTAAATCATAGTTCCGTATGATATCTTATCATGAAATCAACTCTCATGATCATTTAAATAATGAGAATCAAACAAATAACTTAAAATAAATTGACTTCTTATATTTACATGGTTCAACAGTCAAATTGTTTACATCCACGGGAAAAGATTTGTATATATTTTATTTTACATTACCATAAGATACATCAAATAACTGATATGTTATAATATCATGAACATAACCATAATAAAAATAAACTTAAAGATTTCCATAAGTTCATACCTATACTTTTTGTTATCACTTCAACGTCTTTAGCTTATTTTTCCTCCTCTTTTTCCAACCCCTTTTCCAGTTTATGAGCTTGGTATTTATAGCCAATTTGACAGATGCCACCAATCTAGCTTTCCACCTATTTATTCTTATCGGTTCTTGGTGTGATATGTAGTCCAGCAAAGTTTATTTGCGATTTCCGCAAGGCTTGATCGTTTATCCCGCAAGTCTTAGTATGCGCACTGATTATCACACAGCTCTTCTAAAGTCTTGTATTTAAATTAATTTTTATGGATTGGGATGAATGTTGCGGTCTTAATTGAACATTGCATGTTGGACACGTATCCCTTTAAAGTGAAACGTCATGCTTTAGTTCTTTTTGTTCCGCAGCTTGTAAAGTCGATATATGTCAGTCATGCATCAATACTCATTATTACTCTTTATTAAGCCGTACTTTTCCGCAACCTGTTGTCAGTCGAGTAGTTAATGTTGTCTGTTTTGAGTAGTGTGCTTTACTTTCCCGCAACCAACGTGTCGGTCATGCAATAATGTTGTCAGTTTCAAATTTTATCGTGTTTACAGCTATCAATTTAATGCTTAAAAAGGCTTTGTTCCAGTGTTTCTCGTCTCATTGTAGTTCGTTACTTCTCCCATAGTTTTTTGGACACGCGGTTCCTCAGAATTTATTCTCTCACAATTTGCCCCCTTTTTTCTTTTTTTTTGGAATTGACAGTTGGTAAAAAATTTGAAAAAAAGAAAAATAATTAACTTTTCAATTCCCACGCCTGCCATACCTTCCTTTCCCATGTTACACTTTTATGCCCTTTTTTCTCTTTGTAGGTTTTTGTCAGTTGGCGTTTTTCGAAGAAATCAAATCTCTGAAAAGTTTATTTCTTTTCAGTTTTCGACGGTTCGTCAGTTCCAGTTTTCTCCTATTTAATACCAATTATTTCCTTCATTCCATTCTTTACACCTCTTGTCTTCTTCTTCTTCATAAAGTTGCAGTGTTTTTTATTCCTTTGAGCTTTTCAAAAATTCTTCAGCGCCTTTTCATTATCTCAATCTTATGTGACCTAGAATTCTTGCATCGGGATCAAGTTCTTATCTTTTCAATCAATCAGATTTTTCTTCTATCTTTTACTTCATTGTAAGTAACTCTTTTGCTCTTTTCTTTTTCGTATTTGCTTGTTTATCAATCTATGTACCTGTATCCTAATCATTGTAGATGATATTAATAATGTTCCTATCTGTTTATTGTTCTTTTGAATGTATGATGATTCTGATTTCGTTGATTTCTCTTTTTGATTGTTGGTTATTTTATCATAATCTCTTCTTTCTCCTGATCAGAGAATGATTAGCTGACTTGTATTTTGATGTATTGATCATCTTGTTACATCTTTCCTGTATTGTTCTTGCTTTTGATGCTAATAAGCTTATTTTTTCTGGCTTCCCTGTGTAGATAAAAATTTATCATGGCTGGAAAAGGTAAAGCTACCGGTAACACTTCTCATGAGGATGATCAGCCTTTAGTTAGGAAGTCATCTCGTTACCTTGTATCGAGGAGTCATCCTTCGGAATCTACAAGGACCGCAAGTGTTCGTGCTACGGTCAACAATCCTGCTCCCAAGGATAAACCTGCTCATGAAAGTTGTATCTTTAAATCCGTGAATCTCGAGGATTTTAAAAGGGTTCATGGTCTTCGCCAATTCAAAGTTTCTTTTTATGACTGTGTAGAAGATGAAATCACCTTGGAAATGATGGAAGGTTTTTCCTACACCAACAACATACTATTAATTCCTGCGGGAGCTTTAGATGCGGGTCTACAGCTTCCCTTATACCAAAGCGGAAACCACTTTTAATTCGAAGTTCTTTCCAGCCACAATCAATCCCATCAAGGCTTGGTACGGTCTATCACTCAATACAACGGAAATTGGTGGCACATACTAGATGAATGTAGCATGCATATCCAAGGAAGGACCAACTTTACCTGCTACGTTCCAGACCCTTCAGAATGCAAATATTATACGGTAAAAAACTTTTATGCTACTTATGCGGACAATATTGCCGCAAAAAATTTCAATAGATGGAGCGTTGATCCGAACCGCAAAGGTGGTTAGGGATTCATCTACTAGCGGAAATAGACAACGCCAAGCTGAGGTATATTCCGGGGACAACGCGTCCTCTCAAGGAAAAAAATCGCGAAGATCACGATTACAAATGGTCCCGCACCCCACTCGTCATTGAGGGCCCATGAGTCTTCGGGTTCGTTCCCGATAACATAGTTTACGATCTTCTTACTCGCTTCAACGGTTATTGCCCGTGGCGGTTAAATTTTGCTGATTTCAAGTTTCCACTTGTCATTGAGGTACGTAGAGTTTCTCTCTGTATTTTTGCGCTTTATGTATTGCTTAATGATTAGAGTTTTCATCCGATGATTAAATTTTTCTCTTCTTTTTATAGCCGCAAGTTTAGCCGGAAACTGAGCCGCTGGTTGATGAAGGCACCTGCGGGGGTAAAACGCAAGGCCGTACTTCTTGCAGAAAAGATATTATTTTAATCCGATGACTTCTTATATTTCTTAAGAATTTCATTTAATGAATTGTTGCGGTGCATTTATAGGGTTGGAAGAAAGCGAAGAGTGTTCCTCGTGCTTCCACAGATAGGGAAGAGGGAGAAATTCAAGATTCTCCCCTTCATCATCCACTCTTAAGAGGTGAAGGAAGCTCAGCCGTAGAGAGACAAGAGGAGCAAAATATTCCTCTCTGATTAACAAATTTTGAGTCTGCGGAACAGGCTGGTGTCGCCGAAGAGATTTCAAATGCTGCCATCGATCTTTCGCACCAAACTGTCGCTCATGATCCTTCTTTCTATCTTCAGTTCTCCCCTCTGACTTTTGATGAGCCGCTTGAAGCCGCTTCTGATGAAGATGATTCGATTAACGAAGAGGATCGCAACCCTCAAGACGATCCCATAATTACTTCAACAGAAGGGGTCCCGCAAGCTCATGATGTGGAAGTAAATGAGCCAGCAATTACTAGTACAACGAGTAATGTGCCCTCATATACTATATCAGAATCTAATCCTGTCAGAGTTAATGCTTCGAGCACGGCTGCTGCTGATGCAGTTCAGCCAAACAGGGAGTTTCCGCAGCCAAGCAGAGGAAGGGATGTTGCAGAGACTTCCAATATTTTGGAAAAATAAGAAGAAGCTTTTCAATGGTTCATGTCAAAGAACCTTTTGTATGTTCCATGCAACTCTCTACCGGTGAAATCGGACAGCTCTTCGGTCTCCCGGTTGCGTAAGTCTATGGAAGCTGCACCATATGAAGCAGTTAGAGATGCTTGGTTGAAAGATCAAGGTGAAGCTGTTGATCCCTTATTCCGCATCACCGAACCTTCTTCTCTTGCGGAAACTCTCGCACTTGCGGACGGACAAGTGTATTCTTTTCCGCAACAAGCTATTTTACATGTATTTTAATTGTTTTTGTCCCTTTTGATTTCTTCTTATTTTGACTCTAATCATAATATTAATTCTGCAGCTTGGACGAGGTCAAAGTGCGGCATATCCCGCGTATCAATTCTACAAAGCACAGTCCACCATGATGGAGTCCCGATTTAGGGCCGTAGAAACTGACGCTTTGGATTTGAAACGAGAATTACGTGCTCCGCCAACAAGTGCTTAATCTTCATAACCAAGGTTTTATTCTTTCTTTTAATTACTTTTTCCTTATTTTATTTCACTTGTTTTCTGAATTACTTTATGGGATCAGCGGGGGATTCAGAACTTGTAACTAGGATGCAGCGTAAAATTTCACAATTGAAAGATCATGTTATAAGAGTTAATAATGAGAATGTTGAAGTCAAGACAAAGTTTAACGATCTTGTTGATAGTCATGAGTCGTTCTACGGAAGTATAATGAGTTAGAATCTCGACATCGGCTTTTATTCGTAGAGAAAGAAAATAGAGTTTGAGGCTACTTTAATGTGGACCAAAGATTGTGTTTCTGAGGCACGGGCAAAATCTGACAAACTGGAAGAAGAGAACCGCAAGCTTTGTGTGGAGCGGCAAAATATCCTTGCGGGATTTTCCCGTTCCGGATCATATCACCATTCACAACTTTCTTCGCATATAGCTTAGCTCATTGAAGATAGAGACAACTCAGCTTCTGAGGCTTATGCCAAAGGAAAAGCTCTTACGGATGCTCAGGTTATGATCCGTAAGTTATCTGATTCTGTTCTTCACCGCGACAGTGACATTCTCCGACTGCACAAAGAAATGGAAAGATGTACATCCAAATTGAACCGTTTGCGGGATAATGAAGCAGAGTTAACTCAATGTCAACAGCATCTTGAATAACTCAAGACCAATTGCAACAAACTTTCGGGAGAACATGATTTTCTTGATATTACAAAAGATGCAATGGGTCGTGAATTAGTAGAATTTGAATCCCTCGCAAGAGTTATCCCATTTTACCGCAAGCTTAAAATTCAATATTATTCCCGCATTGACTAATCCGTTATTTTTGTTTCAGGTTTTGAAAAAAAATTTAAGGATGCAACCGTTAGAGCTGATAAAGCTGAAGGAGAGCTCATTGCGGAAAATGCTAGGATGGAAGAACTCAATGAGCAGTTGAAGCTAGCATTAATCAAAGCTAACAAAGCACAGACCCAGCTAGAGCTTGTTCTACGAAGGTCAGCAAAGCGCTTGCTCAAGTTGAGCTTTTATCTTCTAAGGTTAAAAGTGCTGAAGATAATCTAAAACATGAAGCTACAAAAAATGAGAGCCTTATTCGGGATTTATCTTCTGAGAGAGGAAATATAACATTTTGGAAGTCAAGAGTCCAAGCTTGCGAAACTGAAGTGAATTGAGTGGAGATTGAAAATAGAAAAACTTATATTAAATGGTTAAGAATCGAAGCTAAAGCTAAAATTGCTCAAGCGGTCAATAACACCCTTGACCAAGTACAAGCTGATGGATTTTTACAAAATTTTACAAGCGCATAAATGTCCTAGAAAATCCTCCTTTCGAAGCGTTCTTCCCGCACCTTAGCTTTCTTTACTGTTGTTTCGTTCTTCTTTATTTTTAGATTGTAGTTGCGTTTTCACTTTTCCTTGTGATTTTATCCCTGCAAAACAGATTTTGAATATATATTAATTGTTAATTCATGTACGCGTGTGATTTATTTAACCGCAAGGAAATTTTGTACCTTGAGTTATATTGTGGGTGTAACACATGTCTAACTTCTCTCGGGCCAGGAAGAAATTAGGATGCGGTCCCGAAGGTCTCCTAAAATCGAGAAAGGTACAACAATTAATATCACGTTAGGCACCCCTGTTGGGGAAAGATCTTATAGTCACACACTCGTAGACATTCACAAGGATTTTCTTAGAGAGGTTGCATTTGTTGCTTTACCTAATATGAAACCAAATTGTTGTAAAATGCATTGCTGATTGTGAATACTTCCTGAAGTGGAGAGTACCTGGTACAATAATCAATGTCATGTTAGGTATCTCTATAGCAAAAAACCCTATAGTCAGAAACATTTACTTAGATCTTCTAGAAAGATTACATTTGATATGCTTTACCTATTATGAGCGCCAATTGTTGCTCAAATGCGTTATTGATTATGGTTTAAGATATTGCGCGTTCCACGGATGTTGTAAAATTCCTTCATCCATATTCTGCAAATGATATGATCCTTGTCCCGCAATGCCTTGTATAATATAAGGTCCTCCCCATGTAGGTGCAAATTTTCCTGCTTTTTTGTCTCTTTGGTATTCTGGGATCTGCCACAGGACATACTGTCCTTCCATAAAATTCCGCAACTTTATTTTTTTACGGTATTCCCTTGCCAATCTTCTTTGATAATTTTCCATTTTTTGAAGTGTAACTTCTCTTCTTTCTTCTAAGTCATCCAACTTTTCAAGCATTAAATCTGAATTTAAATTTTTCTCCCATGCTTCTGTTCTTATAGTGGGTAGAATGACTTCCGTTGGAATAACTGCTTCTGTTCCGTAAGTAAGAAGAAATGGTGATTCTCCAGTGGATTCCCTTCTTGTTGTACGGTATGCCCATAATGTATTGTGAAGCTGTTCACACAACTGTTTATGATGGCCATCAAGAGTTTTCTTCAAATTCACAGCAATTGTTTTATTTGTTGCTTCAGCTTGCCCATTACTTTGCGGATAGAGTGGAGTAGACTTATTCCTTTGAATGTTAAATACTTCGAAAAGCATATCTATATTTTTCCCTTGTAATTGTTGTCCATTATCCGAGATTATGGCTACTGGAATTCCAAATCTACAGATTATATTCTCAAATAGGAATTTAAAAACACCAGTGTCTCTAATGTGTGCAAGAGCTTTGGCTTCAACCCATTTAGTGAAATAGTCTGTAGCCACAATCAAGTATTTTCTTTTTTGAGTACCTTCCACTAATGGTCCAACAATGTCTATCCCCCATTTTGCAAATGGCCAGGGGCTGAGTACGGAATTTAGTTCTATAGCAGGAGCCTTTATTCTTTTCGCATAGCGCTGACATTCTTCACATCTTTTTACCATGTTTTCTGCGTCTTTATGCATAAATGGCCAATAAATATCCTTGCGTTTTTGCTTTTAAATCCAATGATCGTCTTCCACTATGACTTCCCGCATCTCCATAATGTATATCTTTGAGAATCTGTTGCCCTTGCTCTCGCGATAAACATCGAAGTAAAGGCCCTAAAAAGGATTTGTGGTACAGGATTTTATCCCGCAACTGATAATTCACAGACTTTGATTGCACCTTTCTTGCCTCTTTAGCGCTTACGGATAATACCCCATTTTTTAAGTATTGATGTATTGAAATTCTCCAATCTTCTCTGGTTAAATTATTTTCTGTTTTTTGTGGGAAACTTGCATTATCTTGTACAGCTGCATCTTCGATATCTTCTTCCACTTCTTCTTCAACATTTTCAATTGCCCACAGCTTAATTGATGGTTCATAAATCTCCCAATTTTAATTGCTGATGTATTTTGATTCCTTATCATTGAAGAAATAAATGCTAATGCATCAGCATGACGATTCTTATCTCTGGACAAATGCCGAAAGGTTATATTTGGAACCTGAAGCGCCAAATTTTGCACAAGATTTTTGTATTCTACCAGGTCTTCATCAAGCGCTTGATATTTTAACTCAACCTGTCGAATTATTAATTGTGAATCACTTGTGAACCGGACATCGCTTATCCCCAATTCAATGATGAGCCTATGGGCATGAACCACAGCCTCATACTCCACTATATTATTTGTATGTTCATCGAACTCTAGTCGGAATGAATGTCTCATCTGATCCCATGTAGGAGTCGTGATTACAATTCCAATTCCAGCACCTTCTTTGTTCCTGGCCCCATCAACAAATACTTCCCATCTTCGGGAATTTACGGAGCTTAGGATATCCTGAGGATCATCCTCTTCGAATCCTGGCAACCCTTGAATTTCAAAATCATCATTTAAAGGAAAATCCGCAAGGAAATCAGCCAGGACTTGCGACTTTTGTGCATTTTGTAGATCAATTAATATGTGGAACTGTTCGAGTTGTGCGTTTCCATTTTGCTATTCTTCCCAATTTTCCCACATTCTTCAGTACAAACTCCAACAGTTCCACATATTATCACCATGTTTCGGACATGCCTTGTTTAGATTGGTGAAGTCTATACAAATTCTTACTCCGCCATTCTTTTTTGGTACTATCACCATGTTTGAAATCCAAGTTGGATACCGCACGTCTCGAATGAATCCTGCATCCATAAGCTTTTTTTAACTCTCTTTGCAAATGATGTTCAGGTGCAACTTTACGCATGCGTTGCCGAGAAGGCGTAGCTTCCGGATATATATGTAATTCATGTCGTACAATATTTGGATCGATGCCCGGCATGTCCTCCATCTTTCTTGCGAAAATATCCACAAAATCTTTTATCAGCATAACCAAATTATACTCCCTTTCTGTTTCCATCAACGTTCCAATTTTTATCATCTTGGAAAATTCTTTTGTTCCAATATTGATATTTTTAGTTTCTTCGATTGATGTAAAGGTGGGTTTGGGAGGTACTAAAAGTATGGGATCCCCCTTTGATTGCTATGCTGGAAGATTATCTTCATCAATTTTTGGCGTGCTTTCCTTTATTGTACTACCTTCATTTGCTTCATTTATTGCTTTATTTCTCGCAGTCTTAATCATATATTGGCTCAAGGCTTCTTCTTTAGCCTTCATCTTGTGCTCTTTTTTCTTATTTTGTTGATGCTGTTGTCGTTCTTTATTCATGTGGACTTCTGCTAGAATGCAAGATTTTGCTTCATTTTGATCTCCTTTTATTTCCATTTCCTATTGCGGTGTTGGAAACCGCAAGTATTGGTGATACATTGATGTTACCCCTTTCAATTGATGGACCCAGTGTCTACCAATGATGGCGTTGTATGGAGATGGAGCCTCCACTACACTGAACTTAGTCAGAATACTTATTGGTCCAGCTGCAACATCAAGCAAGATTTCCCCTTTCGGTTTTGAAGTTAATCCGTTAAACCCATAAATTGTGAAGCATGATGGCATTATCTGATCATCTTTTAACCCCATCTTCTGAAAGGTATCATAAAATAAAACATTAAGAGAGCTGCCCCCATCCATAAGAATCTTCCTTATATTCCATCCAGATACTGGAAGTGTGAGTACCAACGTATTGTGTTGTATCGGCCCGCTTATTTTATGTTTTCCAGATGTAATTTTTTTTTCCAAATATTTTAGATATTATATATATTATTGTAAGAATAAGTCAACATATAAAATATAAAATGTCAAATATGAACTAGAATAAAGATTTTCTTGTGAAATATACATGAAATATGATGTATTATATTGTTTTATATAGTGTTTTATTCATGTTATGACGTGCTTTCTTAACGTGACGTGTTGTGCCATGTTAATGTGCCCATTAATCTGGTACAACATAGCACATTAAACTAATATGATGTGTAGTACCGTGCCAAATCACGTGTTGTGCTCGAATAATTAACATACTGTAATGTGTCGTAAACATGCTGACACGGTCCAATTTATACCTCTATCCTAAATTATGGTCACTTGAGCATAACATAATAATAGTCTCCCTAATCACTTAAAGAATGAGTCAAGCCTGAATCTTTTTAGTTGATGGGAAATCGTCATCTTTAAACCGTCAAGTAGGTGGGAAAATTTTCAGACTGCACGAACCTTAACCAAAATCAACAATTAATAAGCCTCAAAATTAGAGTTACCATTAAAAGACATTAATGGTATCAATTTAGACTTAAGTTACTAATCGGAAATGATGATCAAATTTGGCAATATTTTAGGGTCACATTGCTCGATAAAATGTAACCTGGATCGATGTCGAGCACGTTAGTTACTTCTAAATTGTAATTAAGGATACATAATAGGGTGATTGCGAAGAAATTACTGCTTAAGTACGAAAGTATGAAACCAGGTAGACAAAAAGGGGATGCATTCGAGAAGGTCTGGTTTGGATAAGCTTAACTTAGACTTTAAGGTTTAAGTATATGTTCCAATTCCATTTTCATTTATTTAGCAATTTTCAGTCGTGTTATTTTAGTAGTTGTGAACGAGAGAATCTTTTCTTTCACCTACTCCAACATTATCAGTGATTATCTTTTTTTGCTGCAAAAACCGCATAAACACATGAAAAAGGTGAGTTTCACCCCGAGGAAAAATAGGATCCTATATTTAGTTTTATATGTGTCTATACGGTTTTGGTGCAGTTCATTGGAACGGTTTATCAAAAAAAATTGTTTTTATTATTGGATTTCCATTAATTTAAGTAAACCAAATATTTCATCTTCATCATCGAACCGGTTTAGATGTTAACATAACTTAAGCAACAATTTTATAATTCTCATTGCTGGAATTTTATGGCTTTTCTGCTTGGATGTTTGCCTTCATGGCATTATAAGTTCTTGACCTGTTTATTTTAATTTTTTTGAAAATTGATATTCAATAAAAAGAAAAACTACCCTCAAGGAAGAGGAAATTTTAACCATGGAAAAGTAAAGCAGGGAACAAAGAGCAACGAGGAAAATTAAAAGAAAAAGTTACAGGGAACTAACCTACAACAAGGATTACATTTTGAAGCTTGGTATAGGGGTTTCCATATCCTGGAGGGGCTCCAATAATAAGACGAAATAGAGACATTTTGAAAATAAAACTCAAAAACCCTTTATCCATAATATATTTATAATACCCAAACCACCCCTGATTAGTAATCTTAATTACATTAATTAGTTAAGAATAAATTAAGCTAATCATGATTAATTAAACATAATCTTGTATTTAAAAAACTGAATTCAAATTATTATTTTTTGAATTTGTGTTTGGTGGGAAGAAAAACTAGATGAAATTCAAGAAAATTTTGTCGTTTTTTTTTTAACCCTATATTTTGATTCAATCAACCATAATAGCATTGAGTATACCTCTAGCTTAAACTCTTGATCTTTTTATGGCTCAAATTTGATGAAATCACGATTTGAAAGATGAATTTTTTGTTATTCAGAGAAACTTATGGTTGGGTTTCATGTCGAACCCAACCGTAACACCAAGAACACCCCAGGTTTACGATTGGGTTTTCAACCAAACCCAACCGTAACTAATTAATTCTTCATATTACGGTTGGATTATTAAACAAACCCAACCGTAACTAATCTTTAAACCCTAATCGTAAAATTAGATAAATATATTTTAAGATTTTTTAATTTTTATCTTGTAGAGAATTGAAAGACGAAGCTAACCCAAAAACAATGAGGTCAATCGGACATCGTATGAAGGAGTTATTATCAAAACAGTGAAATCTATTTGTATCCAGGAATAGTTAAGGTTGGGTTCGCCAATAAACCTAACCGTAAATTTGGGCTCAATGAAGCCCAAAAATCTCAAATTTACGGTTGGGTTTATTGGCGAACCCAACCGTAACTATTCCTGGATACAAATAGATTTCACCGTTTTGATCATAACTCCTTCATACGATGTCCGATTGATCTCATTTTTTTTGGGTTAGCTTCGTCTTTCAATTCTCTACAAGATAGAAATGAAAAGTCTTAAAATATATTTATCTAATTTTACGATTGAGGTTTAAAGATAGTTACGGTTGGGTTTTGGCTTAAAACCCAACCGTAAGTCTGGAGTGAAAGTTAGAGAGTTTTACGGTTGGGTTATGGCTTAAAACCCAACCATAATATCCTTAAATATTCATCTTCTACCCTAAAATTTACAGTTGGGTATTGAAGAAAACCCAACCGTAATACTCAAGAACATGATATATTACGGTTGGGTTTTACACACGAACCCAGTCGTAATACTCAAGAACATGATATATTACGGTTGGGTTTTACACACGAACCCAACCGTAATATGAAGAACATGAAATATTACGGTTGGGTTTTACACACGAACCCAACCGTAACATCAACTGTGTCCAAATTTTTTAAACTAAAAACACGATCAAACATGCCAATCAATCAATTAAAAGTTCTAATAATAACATGGGTTTTGTTCAATTCCTTAGATACACCATTGGTGGTTGTTGCGCTGATTGATTTTGATTTTGATTACCGATTTCTTGATTAATATCTTGATTAGGTTGATTTTAAGTTTTACCGCATTACTATGATTCTTCATCA
This sequence comes from Papaver californicum, assembly GCA_023531435.1. Lineage (NCBI taxonomy): Eukaryota > Viridiplantae > Streptophyta > Magnoliopsida > Ranunculales > Papaveraceae > Papaver > Papaver californicum. The sequence goes on along the minus strand of JAJJMC010003991.1, from coordinate 4,294,162 downwards.
CGAATTGTTGAGTTTAATCGACGAAGAATTTTCCGAATCGACGATTAATCGAGAGGTTTTTGAGATTTTAAGTTTAATGAAATGGTTAGTGTTTTAATGTTGTTTAGGTTTTAATTGAGTAAAGGATAAAATGGATATTTTATTTTTTCCCTAGGACACCCCTTAACGGAAAATTGGGTCACCTCGCCTCGACTAGGAGCCCCTCCAGGATTTTGGAGCCCCTATATCAGGATTCTACATTTTATAATGGTTGCCAGTCAAATATATTGTCCCATTTAAATACCCAGACTTCGAAAGAGTATTGGGTTTCAGGTAGGGCTGCACATAGCCGATCCAACCCGCCAACCCGACCGGCGCCCTCCCATTTGACCCGACCAGCGTCCGACCCGCTGATGAACGGGTCGGGTACGGGTGATAATTTCTAGTACCCGCCTTCTGGCGGGTCGGGTGCGGGTGACGCCTTCTCTCACCCGACCCACCCTCCCAACCCGCCAGAAAGTTCTGAACTTCCTTTTTGTAATAACAATGATACTCAATCCTCAAACCCTTCTTCTGATCTATGTCCTCCTCTCATCTTCTCATCAGACACTCAACAAAAAAAAACCCAATCCACTTCAATCTCATTACCATCATCATCAAGTTCCAACATGGGTTCCAACACCCGTTCTTCAACCTCAAGATTCACCATTTGAACTTCTAATTTTTAATATAGCATCACTTATAATCAAACCCGAAGTTGCAGGGTCTAAATCACATAATATAAAATCAGATTGAGAAGATTTAATTCAATTTTGTTGATTTACCTTTCTCGACTTTCCTGAGATCAGTTAGCCTTACCATCATCATCAATTTCTATTAAATCCTAATTCCATATCAATTTGGGGAAGAACAGTGACCTTAATTCTTAAATTCCATCTCAATCATCTCAAATTAGCTTCAGAATCCCAATTCAATAACAACCCTAGTTTTCTTCTTCTATCAACAACTTAATATCCCTCTCAGTTTCATATAGACTCAAAATCAATTCGAAACCCAAACTTTGATTTCATCCCAGAAACCCTAGCTAATTCCTCAATTCAAGTTCTTCTCTCAAATTTAATCTTCTAACCAGCATAATCATCTTCTTCTACATACTATGTACCTAAAATCCATCTTCAATTGTTCGATTTCATAAACAATATCACTGACAGAAAACCCTAATTTATCTCCTTTCTAATTTAATCATTCTTCATCTTCTCTTGTACATGGGTTCCAACATGGGTTCCAAAACCCTAATAAAACTCTGAAGTCTGAACGATGCTTGCCCATATTCAAAATTCTCTCACTTGACTGCAAATCAAGCGATTCTCGAAGCTACTGAATCAGCAAGGTGTATACACATTATTGATTTTGGAATCGTTCAAGGTCTTCAATGGGCAGCTCTTCTTCAAGCATTAGCAACTCGATTAGCTGGTAAACCAACCATGATGGTGAAGAAATTGGGTTTGAAAGAGAGACATAAAAGAAATAGAGGTGTTTCTGTTGGTGGTGAGTGAAACTCGAGTTGTGAATCTGTTAGCAGAGAAATGATGGGTTGAAATTGTTAGCCGAGAATGGTTTAAAGCTCTGCTAACGGGTGACCCGCACCCACCCGCCGAAATGGCGGGTCAGACCCGACCCGACCCGTCCTACTGCGGGTTGGGTGCGGGTGAACATTTCAATCACCAGCCTTATGGCGGGTCGGGTGCGGGTGAGGCCAAACCCGACCCGACCCACCCGATGTGCAGTCCTAGTTTCAGGATTAAACACCTTTATCCAAGATAAAACCGTCGATTTGATCTTCAACACCAGTTCTTCTTCTTTGAGTTTTTTATTATTGAAAATCATATTGTTTTTTTCCTTTCTTATGATCCATACGAAGGCATAAAACAATTTTTTTTCTTTTCCTTTAAAGGGTTAACTTTTTTCTGCGCCCACACTGAACAGTGAGAAAATCCACCTTATCATTCAACGATGAATAATATCCACTTTTAATTTTTCTTAGAACCATAATTGGTGAAAAGGAGAGCAACTCCTATCCTTTCTCACAAAACTTACCCTGTTTTCAAATCTAAAACCACTAATATCTCCTTCCCTGTTCTAAATCTCTTATTACTATAGTTCATGGTTCCTGAGCCAACAAATAATCACAATAAGAATAACAACCATTCATCGGATTGTGACATGTTATCGACCTTGAAGAATCATCTAACCTATCTCCACTCAAACAATAGTAAGTCATCAGATGAGGTCGAATGGAGCCTTAGTTAATCTCTTAGTCACAGATGTTAATTAGATGATTCTAGTAAGGCCAACAAATTGATTAAAAATATCTTGTGAATAGACTGAAACCATAAAGAATCGTCTACAAACCATTAACCGTTTTCCTCGTATATCCTAAGAATGCTATGAGGTGCTCGGAAATGGTTAAAGTAGTTGAATAGGAGGATCACTATGTTTATCAAATTTTATTTTTCCGAATCCGTATAATACTAGTATGTTTATTGTTTCGTATATTTGTCGAATTCCGAATTTCAAATTGCTAACTGGGCTCCAGAGTGAATCCAGACCCAGTTCGTTTTTGGTATTTTCCAAATAACAAGTTGTTGACCTGTTTTTTAACATAAAAACTTCAATTACGACTTTTTCAAAATAAAGTCAAATAATGAATTAGAATGCAATCCGCCGGATACTGGATGAATTCCCAACATAAAGTATTTTGGATTCTCAACATAAAGTGACCACAACAAATATATCCTAGCGTTATACTAGTGAATGTGTCACAGCTAACTACTCCTATCTTTTTTTTCTAGAGTTAAAAAGATTGAGAACAATCGATCGATTCAAATATATTGAAAACTCTTTGAGTGTAACAAGAATTACGTATCAATAAGGCTATGCTTATGATCACTTCATAGTTCATATGCTACTGATATATATAATTTCTATATACAAAGATAATTACAAGATGTTAAGTGTTTATTTATTACTGTATCAAAAAAGGAAGACTACGAGATATAATATTATCCAGGGTGAAATATATAGGAAAAAAATTTTACGATAAAACAACAATATTAAATCCAAAGAATCAAGGGGGTTTAAAGTTTAAACTACAAACTCTTCTTATTAACCATCACATTTTAATAAGAGTCTAGATTGTGGGTTTTTGACAAGGATAAAATAGTAAATTATCTCTCAAGATGCGGGTCTGAGAAGTACTAAACTTTTAAAATTCTGCAAAAGATTTCTTGAATAAACGCTTATCCCTACCCTCTCTCAGGCGCCTATCCCTGTCCTCTCTCTGTATGTATAGCTAACTACATGTACGAGCAAATTCAATCAATATTCATTACTATACAAAATCATTAGAACAACACTGGTGCTTACTGCAACATTCCCAGATGTTTTATGATTTTTATATAAAATCTTAAGCTCCTAGATGGGTTGCCCACTAGTGTAAAACAATTTGAGTATTATTTTTGGTGTTATATTCCATAGCTGAATTCCCAAATATTCATGTTAATATTCACACAGTATTAACCTATTAAAAATCGATATATGTAGCTCTATAATTCATTTATTTAATTAAAGTACCACGGTTGTGATTAAATTAAAGTCAAAATTATGGAAAACACAATCTCATAGCTTCTACTAGCTAAAAAAATCCAACACCAGTTGCATTGATCTTTTGCCTAAAGAGACAACCAATGCAAACAAGTGGAAATAATTCAATTTGGGGTTTTAAAAACGCTTCACAACACTCAAAAACGTATCAAAAGCGTGTCAAAGTACTTTCAAACCCTAATTAGGGTTTGAAGATGAATTCGCAATACTTGCAAACGTTACAAAATATGACAAAAGGTATCTTCCAACCCTAATTAGGGTTTGAAAACAATTCTTGCAACACTTATAAATGTCGCAAAAGTGTGTCAAAAAGTATCAAACCCTAATTTTGGAAGCTAACCCTAATTTCACGTCTTGCTCCTTTCTTGCTCCTCTTGCTTGTGCGTCTTGCTTTCTAGAGCAAGGCTTGCACGACTTCATTCCTAGCATGTACACCATGTCTCTCTCCGAGAATTTGACAATTTTACTCTTTTACCCTCAACATGTGAGGCTGAGTGCAAAGAGTAAAATATGAGCGTCTAGACTCTTATCAAAATTTTGACGTCTAGACTTTTATTAAAAATCTTGAGCGTCTAGAGTCTTATCAAAAATTCTGACGTCTAGATTCTTATAAAAAAATTGAGCGTCTAGACTCTTGTCAAAAATTTTGACTCTACACTCTTATCAAAATTCTGACGTCTTGCTTCTTGTCAAAAGATAGTGCTTTACTCTTTTACCCTCAACATGTGAGGCGAAGTACAAAGAGTAAAACATGAAACTCCTGCTTCAAGACCAAGCTTGGCGCTCCTCCTCTTCTTCTCTTCACGTGAGAGCCAAAGCTTGGTCTCCTCCTCTTCTTTCACGTGAATAAATTAAGGTTTTGACAAATACTAAACCATAATAGGCCTCTCTCACATATATCTTTCGTATGAGTCTTCACATGCAATCTTTCATGCTCGGCAGCATACACTTATCTTTACGAAATAAACATGTAAATGCAAAATTGACTAAGATGGACACACCATTCCATATTCACAAATGATTACATATTTCTAGTCTACTAGACTCATAAGCTAGTCAAGCAAGACATATCAATTTTATCTTAGTCTCATAGACTCATCAGCTAGTCAAGCAGCGCATATTTATTGTATTCTCCTAGACTCATCAGCTAGTCAAGTAAGACAAGTCTTTAGTCAAGAGACCCATTCAGCAAGTCTCAATTGACTTAACATTAGTATTAATTGTTTAATACTACACTATTATACGAGACATTAAATGTCACAAATGGGGGAATATTAATTAGGGTTTTGGTATGGTGTTCTATGGCATGTGTGCAGCAGTGCACCCACTAAAGAGAAGTTCTGGAAAGATCGATAGCAGTTAAGTAGAGGAGTTGTGAGTTGCGTAACCAACTATTCAACCGCAATTGAAGTTGATAGAAGTTTTCAATACCTTCTCCACTTTCACCATTTCACCACTACTCAACCATCGACAGTTTCTTCCAGAAAAGAGGTCGACTGGTTACAATAGCTGTGATATAAATAGATGTTCAATCTATTGAACAGGGGAGACAAGTTTTCAAGTTCTCACACGACAACAAGTTTACTCTGAAACAGAACAACTGAAATCGATCAAACTTGATCATTCAATCTTCTCACACAGAAGAACTTGTTCATAGCTATTTACACCAGCTACGTCCTACAGAGTCTGATATTGTGACCTCGTTATTATCTCGTTTTTCCTCCCTAAAACCAACCCTTCTCCTTCTTATTTTGTGACTGAAGCAAGACTGGAACGGTCATTGCTTGGTTTAGGCTAGGATTGTACATATTGATCTCTCGAATCTAAACAAAGTACTTCAACAATACAAATGTTTAAGCTATTACCTGCTCACTTCACTTTTTTCCAAATTAGCATTCAATTCGTTTTTCCCCACAAACAAAGAGATATCTGCAAAATCTTCAAAAGTCAAAGGTCATGAGTAGATTGTGCACTTGACCATATTAATGATGTGGGAAGTAAATTAAGTTTTCCCATTGAAGATTCGAGAATTTTGTTCCTTCTATACTCACTACATGGTAACATGCGAGATAAGGTTCTAAAGCTTCTTATACTGATTAGGACCAGAGAGTTGTTGCTAGGACAGTAAAACATCTTCGACATTGAAAGAATTAGCGAAAAAATAAACTAACTCTTTAGTAAAATAAAACCATATCTTACTGGCAAGAGCAATGAAGAAGCGAGGTTCGTTATCTTCACAGAAAAAACTAGATGTTAGAAATAACAATACCACAACGAAGAAAATTATCCTTCGATGAAAACCTATTTTGCCGTTAGCACCATAAGAAAGACGAGTTGCTTTTTAGGGGCTTTAAGTGATCTCCAGATAAAGGATAACTTCTCATGAAAATACCATTGGAAGCTAGAACAATAAGCTCGTCATAATAAGTCTTAAATTCTAATTAGTTTTACTCGATTGTTTCCATCTAACAACATCTTATTCATTGTGATTTATCTGAACAAAATGAAGACACTCTTTCAGCACATGCTGCACATCCATTCTCTCATAGTAGTAATAGAAAGTCTTCGAGGAAGAAAAATATTATGCAGCAAAGTTCGTATGTCATTAACAGTAATCTCCCCAACTATCTTGGAGCAGAATAAAGTGCAGGAAAGAGATAGTGAAACCCAAATTATCATCTTAAAAGCGAACAGATTAGCCGTTGTTAACTTTAAACTTGGTATGCTGAATGAAAACCGATTTTTTGTGCATAGCTTCCTTCTAAATAGATTCCTTATATGGTATCTTAGAAAACCAAGAAGTAGGATCTTGACCATACTTCTCATTGATAATAGACTTTGATAAGTGAGGTTACTAAAATAAACTTGTAGGATTGATTGTTTTGAGTCTTTGTTGCAAGTTGCAACTGTTTAATTTATTTCTTCACAGTGGTATAATGTGTAGGTGTTGGGAGAAGATACTTGTGTTAGTTTTTGTTTGAAGCATTACCCCGCGTAATGGTTGATTCGGCTAATTTGTTAAAGCCCAAAATATTGGTGCTAAGTGCGTTGGTTTACGTCAATTATTTCTGCTAGGGTTATTTAAATCGCTTGTCCAAGATATATTTGTTTCTGTTGTTTGCAAAGTGTTAGTTACTTGGTCTTAATGATCGTTTTGAAGATAGAGTTTGGGTGTTTTGCAAAGTGTTTGAAACTGTTTGATATCTCTGATAAGATATTAGTTGGCTGCTATGCAACAAGTTTGGTTTCTTCTTTGAACAAGATGATGAAAGAACTGTACTTCTAGCTTGTTGATGATTTGTTTTTGGGATAAAGAGTTATCACCGGAAGACCAAAGTGAAGAGGTACGTCGTGTGGAGCGGAGTCCACGAACAAAACCGACTGTTTTTTTAGTTGACAAAAAATCAACGTGGTACAGTTGAGTAAACGAGCAATGCCCGCCATTTATTAGAAAAATTATTCTTCGTAATTGTCTAACTTGATGTTGCAGGACTTTACATCCAAGGGGTGGAGTTAAAATTATTAATTGATGCAAAATTGTTCCTACTTTATAGGTCTGTAGTGTAAAATGTTGGAAAATTTGGCTATGATAGGATGAAACACAAAAATAGAGATGTTGTAGTTCCGACCTCAAGGCTCTAAAAGATTTTTTTTAGACAATTATTTCGAACCTCTCACTCAGATTGGCGATTACAACAGGTATGTGAAATAATTTCTTAAGGATACAATGAAGCCCTATAACAACGTAATTGGATTCAAGTTGTGTACCTCTTGATCCAACCAAGAACACACTATATATATGAAAGTTTCTGATGATGCTCAGAGAAGATATAAAACAAAAAATATTTTTTATATTATATACTTAATAAGATTTAATCATCACTACTTATACAGGGGTTCACACCCATTAGAGATGCCTCTTCATTTCCAATAGACACATATGATGTGTAATGGGAATGATTGTGTCTTATATGAACCATCACATCTGTTGGAGATACCTCTTCATCTCCAATACACATCCTTGTGAATCATCATGTCTATTCATATTCAAATTGAAATTTGAATCACGAAACCCCTTTAGTAGCGGCAAACAGAATACGTAAAACATTTATTTCCGATGATATTGAAAATTTCTAACAATCTCCCCTTATTTTCAATAACTAAAAAATAGAAAATAAAATAAAAACTTACAAAACCGGTGTGGTTGTCTCACTAATCAAGTGACTGCCTATGTACCCGAGTGGGATCAAGCCAACATGGTTCAAGTAAGTTGGGAAGAATCATCATCGTAGAAACCAATACATAAATGATAGGTATATTTTGGATTTAAACCTTCACTTAGTATAAAAAATTTAAAGCCTTATCGAGGTTCTTTAGTGAAATCAGTCTTGAACCAAGTACCCTTTATGATATAACCAGAAACTCCATACATATTAATTTCAGAGAATAGTGTGTTCTGTAGCTTAGCACGTTAATGGTCATGTGCTTATATCCTGGATTCATGAGTCTTCTTTAGATAACGGTCTTATTCTCTTAGGAAACGGCCTGATTTCCATACTCATATAGGTAAGTCTCGTAAGGTGTTTCTACGATACACCTGTAAATCAACATAGACTTATTAAGGATTTGCATCCATCCTGATTCATGCAGAATCACTGCACTAATTTAGAAATTAGAAGTTTTGACTTAGTGCACTATAATCACTTCCATAACTTGTTGGTACCCATTGAACCTTGTTTATCATTTTCAAAACTTATGGTTGGGTTTGTGTTATGGGAGATCAACCTTCTTTAACATACCTTTATCCCATTTTTGTATACTTCATTGAAAATATTTCCTCTGTGAGACTCTTTATAAATGGGTCTACCAGTTCTACTCGGTTTCAACGGTCAACTGCAATTACTCTTCTCTTGAGTAATTATCTTACTGTCCAATGTCTAAGACTTCTATGTCTTGACTTTTCATTATAAGTCTTATTAGTGACGTTATAGATCATAGCCTAATCCACAATTAATCAAGACTACTTGAGATGGATTCTTCTAAAGTGGGATCTCTACAAGTTAGGTTCTAAGCCATTCTTCATCATTACATGCATCTACTAATGCGATCAACTCTTTCAACATTATTAAAAATATTTTTATTTGATTTTACAAAATCAATAGTAACTTCTCTAGTGATCATAATTAACTTTTATAGTTAATTCACAAGAATTTATTATAAACTTGCATTCACTAGAGGCGTACGTAATTTGTAGGTAACTTATACTTGCTATCACAACAAGTATTATGATGAGTAACTCCCCTACTCATGCCCGATCCTTCACAAACTCATATCCAAAATATAGACGAATGTCAATTTAGCATTTACACCATGTAATACATGTGTTCAAAATTTTATGCATCGTTAATATTGTAACACCTCATTGTTAGATATTTAGTCGGTCGTCCAATTTTTCCAACACGTTACAAATTAATACGATGTCATTTAAGGCATGCCAATTTCCAGATTTTGGAACTCATATAATTCTATCGTAAGAATGATGTTCATATCATACAATTGTTATCTCAACAATTATTATAATTTTGATTATATAATAACCCAATAACTAGAATTTTGTTGTATAAATCCTCCCTATTTTGTAGAAATTTTTTAAATGCCATAAACACAACGTTAGTCTTGGTCAAGAACTAGATACGCATTTCAACAGTTATACACGGTTAAGTGGTATAATTTAGCAAAATAAAAAATTCCAATCCACAAATCCATGCCCACCTAATTCCCAAATAGGAATCTTCGAATCCATATCTATAATATAAAAAGAAGTGGTGTTTGTCTTATGATAAGATAAAGGACGGACCATATCGTTAGAAAAAGGCATCGGACGATCAGTTTTGTCTAGAGACAAAGGATGAACAAGATCAGATGCCTTCCAACGGCTGCGATTATGCCTCGGCCCAGTAAATACCTGACCTATGCCACGGTCCATCTATAGCTAACGATGCCCAAAGAAACTGCTACAAAAATAATTTTAACCCAAAACTCGGATGTTTCCCTAACTAAATTTGTTTTTTATCTTTTAACTCTCGGTTCTTAACAAACCCTAAACCTAGAATCCATTCTTTCGTTTTGTTCGGTTTAATCTTATTTTAATTGTTTTATCTTATTATAGATGGTGCATTTTTAACAAAGGATAAAATAGTAAAATCATCTCTACTCAGCAGTAGAATCAAAGAAATAATATAATTTTATCTATGTTGTTGACCCGGCATCAAAAGAATAAAATTCTTATTTTTCATTCCGCAAGAGAATTAAAATGTCAAACGCTCACTACATGCATCTCATACTGATCGTGTAGCCTCTCTGAAAATACACATATGATATTAGAGTCTCACACAGCTGAGCTCTGATTATTCCACATACAACATTAGTATTGTGCAACTCGATGCTTACTCTTATACAATGATAGGCAGCTGCTAGATAAATTATTCACTAGTATAGAGCATCATTGTCCTCAAAGTATTGCTGGTGTTGATTACAATTCTTTCCCAGATGATCTCTCACTATACAGAATAAGCATCCAGAACACCTTTTTGTTCCTGAGTGAATGTTAATGCTCCAAGATAGATTGTCTACTAGTACATATCAAATTATTTCCTCTTTATATTTTCTAGTTGAATATTTAGAGTTGCTTTACATCAATATTCAACTGAATAACATTGATTGGTCATAACGCATAACAAGATGTGCACGAATGCACTAAGACGAAACACTGCATTTTCGTAAGTCACCGCTACACCAAATGTGAAACCTAAAGCTTTATTAATGATTAATCGATCTTAAATAGCATATTCCAAATGTTGGTTACATTGAAAATCCCAACATTAGTCGAAATACAACAAAACCCTAGTTTTGGTTAATACCCAATTTTGGTACATCATCATAGTCACCTTGAAAAAACGTGATGATCAGTATGGAATGGGGCAAAATGTACTAAATAATATAGGTTCCCCTATTTGTACACTACAACATACTAAAAGGGTATCACATTCCGAATAGCGGTCTAAGAGATATGATTCAAAACCTAGATGAACTACAATCTAAAAACTGTCAGAGTTTCATATGAAGGGTTGTTGTTTCCTCCGTTTAACGACCGAAACGAGCTGAGAACCTAAATCCTTTTACTTAGAGATGTAGTCAGAGATCTCAGGATTCATAATTGTAGCTGATCATCGAAAACGGACATCGTATGAAGAATCTACAGCGTTTTTACTAAAGGACGTCAAATTTGAAAATCCCGGACATGAAAAGCTAACATGTTGCTACGAAGAGCTATAGTCGCGAACATCTATAGTCGCGAAGAGCTATGGCCGTGAAGATCTATAGTCGCGAAGACCTATGGTCGTGAAGAGCTACAGTCGAAAAGGGCAAATAAGAGGAGGACAAATAATAAAAAAAAAAAGGGTTACGGGACCGGTGCCAACCGGCCGGCCGGTTGGCCACCCTTGGCCGGTTCCCAGTCCCTCTTCTCTTAAGTTTTATAAAAAAAAATTATAGGATTTTCCTAATCTCCTAAAAACTCCTTTGCTCTTCTAATAGTCGCACACAGCAAGGTCCCGCATTCAGCAAGGTCCCGCAACCTCTAATATATTAAAATTCTATTATTTTAATATTCCTAAATTTTGCTTTTCTCCGTAATTATACCTTGTATTAATATCATTATTAAGTATATGTCAAAATACTAAAAGCGACTATATGATAGGTGAAGCATGGAGTCGCGACTACCAAGTCCACTTTCTCACGAAACCCGTGCTACCACCTTGGTCGGTCCTTGTTACCACCTTGGTCGGTCCTTGTTACCACCTTGGTCGTTCCCTCTATACTACCCTGTTCGGTCTCTCTATTCCACCTTGGTCGGTCTCTCAATCATTCCTTGGTCCGGCTACCAACAATATACTGAATTTCTTTACTTTATCATTTCACAGTAAGATGAAATTAAAATTATTTCGCAATTACTAATACCAATATTCACATGAACCTAGCGTTCACACAAGCCTAGTGCTTATATGAACTTAGAGCTAACATAAACTTAGTTCTCACTCGAGATCACACTCACACGAGTTTTGTGCTTGCACAAGCAAGCGCTTTCACGAGACTAGTGATTACGAAACATTGTCAATTGTGCAACTTCAAATGTCGTATGAATACATTGTTGTCTCGTCCGACACAATGATACGCTTCAACTATCAATGTCAATATCAATTAGACTCTCAAACACAATGATGAATTAAGCATCATTGCTAGTTTCAACGACATGTTAGTCTCAGCAAGAGTTAGACTCAGCAATATCAATACGCTAGTCTCTTTAATATGCTAAGACTAATAGTCTAGCTAGGTCAACAATTGACCAAATAATAAACGTCTATAAAATAGACTCAAACCATGTTCAAGATATCAACATTCATATGTGGGGGTATTTAGTAGGGTTTTAGTCTGGCGGCCTACATCACGTGCGGTGTAGCAATACACCCACGATGAGAAAGTATAAAAGTCGTGTCGGCAGTTGAAGGAGTGAATGGGGTAGTGGTCGCATAACTGTCAAATCTCACTAGCACGATAAGAATTGGTTATCAACATATGATTTTAACTTCTCTTCCACTCCTCTGCAACTGCCACCACTTACGAGATCAATGTGTTAACTTCCACTTCTATAAATAGTTTCTTCAACCTATCGATAAAAAAACAAGTGTTTTCCTTGAAAAGAATTTCATCTTATAAGCACTTGAATGATCGCATAGCTATCATCTTAGAGATTCTCTGAAAACTCACTTTCGTCATCATAGCAGTTCAACATATGTCACATTCAATTCCATTTATCTCAATACTCTCTCTACTTCCCTCCTTACAGATCAAAATTTTCCTTCCTTCGTGACTGAAGCGAAATTGGAATGGTCATTTCTTGATTTAGGCCAATTTCATACAGATTGATCCATCGAATCTTAAAAGTACTTCTACAGTACAAATGTTTGGTGTTTAAGCGATTTGATCTCACAAGTATTAACCTACTCAGTTATTTTTCCCCTTTTTCCCCTTCAACCGTTTTTACCCACAAACATTTTGGTGACCACGGTGGGAGATTAATCTCTCAGATGCAATTCTTCAATTTTTCAATCTCTTGAAATCTTCTCAGTTTCAGAAGCGGTTGATCTTAGGTCAGATTCAGTAACTAACTCTCAACACCAATTTTGCTACTACAGTGCTGGTGCTTTTGATGCAAGAGACTCTTGACTAGCCTCGGGCAATCGACTACAACTACACCTGTTTTGATGGAGAGAATCAGACTTGCTAGGAATGAAGAAGAATGTGAGACTTGTGTTAACAGACGACTTACCAACAAGTAGTACAACATTCAACCATCTATAGGTGTTGTCACTAAAGGAAACAAAAGTAAATCACTACCTTTATACTACTGCTACGATCCTCTCTACTTTCGCTCTGTAAAATTGCATATTGATGAAAAATAATGTGAAATTCCAGATCTAACAAGAATTTTCAGGATACAAGTGGATTTATTATGTAAATATACTTCATGAAGTACCCAAATCTCAAACTAAATATCCCGGAGGCTTAAAAACATGTTCTCACTTTAAGCTCATTAGAGGCAATTTCGCATTATCATGTACTAAGTTGCAAGAAGAGATAAATTGGTAATTAATCTAGGGGTTAGTTATATATCAATCTCTTCGTATGGATGTCCTCTACAACATATTAAAAAATTACATCAATTGGACAAACGAGCTGAGAGATATGACCAAAACTCTCAACTATCTTCCAGCTGGAAAATTCCTAAATTCTTCCTGATTTTTTACTGTTGCGTCCTTTTGGGGCCCTAAATAGCCTCAAAACTCAAAATCTCCCGCGTTAGGAGATAGCTCATTGTCTGGGATGAAAACTTTGGGGTAGATCAGTAAAGACATTATTTCTGAATTTTTCTAACAATGAAATTACTCATGTTTTCATGCAAGTTTTTTATTCATTACTTCATTCAAGAGATGTTTCTAAAAACCAATTATAAAGTAAATTCAAGATGAAGACTCACCCGGCCATGTTTTGGGTTATTTGGAATGACAAGGTTATGATATGAGTGTTTATACTTTTCTTCCTCTGAGACAGTTTATCATCCTCTGAAGAAACTTTGAGAACATCACTTTCTTCATTATCAGACATATTTTCCTTATGAAAATAATGAAAGACAATCACATATGTTGTTAGACATGCTCAATCAAGATGAAAAGGTAACATAGAGTAGACGACTACCTCAACTCATGTTTCTTCTCTCTTATTAGAGGATTGATATACCAGCCTCCTCACCTTACAAAACAGAGAGATCTTCATATTGCCCAACCACATCCTACATCCAGCAATGAACCCTTGGGTCTTCTTCTAAGGAATGTACCAGCTCATCTTATATTCAACCACGAATAGATTGTTTATCCAGCAAAGGAGTATCTAATACAAATATCTCATCAGTAGACCGACCACCTATGATGTGCAAAGCCATCTGTGTATAATCCATCTCACACTGCTTGACTCCTTGACGCCAGCGCCCTCTTCGAACCCAATTCCATCCAAGTTCTTGCTCCATCCACAGCGCATCAGCAACAACCAATAATACACTGGTGGATTCCAAGTGAGATACCCTTGGGGATTGATAATTGACACGAGGCTTCTCTTCCCCAACACATCATGAGATGATCGCATCTATGAAAGACTGATTATTCGAAGAAACATAACATTGATGAAAAGTTTGAATGAAGTTCATTCACCCCCCGAAGACTCATTCATCAATTTTAATTAAACCAACTGAATCATTAAGTTCAACAACATACAAATTTCCAATTCAATCAGGCTACAACCTCAGTAGCAAAAGATGAATATTCATGAGCAGAGGATTGTTTGTTTCCTCTAATTGCTTCTCTAAGATTAACATCGATTACTCTACCCCTATCCACGTTGGCTGCTCACCTTTGATTGACGCCTCTACATCTGCATTGCTACTTTTGGGGTCAACACTCATAAAATCGATAGTGAAGCACGCTTATGCTGGATTTTTGTCTACATCAAGAAAACTATTAGGATTCACCACCAGCCTCTCCTGATTCTGTCTTCCACCTTGATGCTACCAGTTATAACTCAAGTCATCATATCATATTCACTGGCATTCCATCTCCTCCTACAACTATCTGTTACTTCTTACAACCCCTTACAGCATCAATTCCATGACAAAAGTCAGTCTTCATCGAATTCGAGTTCTTGGACACCTCCAAGTGGTATACCCAAGCTATTGCATACCTAACTCTCAAAGACGTACTTATGGGTGATGAATGGGGAATTGCATCATCCATAAAAGTTCTTTGTATATTTCTCAGCTAAAACAAACTGAAAGGGCGCGTCAATCCGATACCCAAGCTAAGAGATATGGCTCGTACGCTAAAGTCTACATAATCTGAAATTTTACACGGGATTACTGATGACAGATGTTCACGCATGATTGACCGATCTACAAAAATCCAAATTAGATGATTCTTGCTTCATATGATATCTTAGTCTCTTATCTTCGAAATTTAGGGTCGAACGCATCAATTCGAATTTGTATGAGGATTCTATGGCCTTTTCCACAGAAACTATACATGTCTGAATTTTCTGACAAGGAGTCTTCACAACAAGTTTCAATTCATACAAGCTTGTATCTACCTCCTCAACTTATTTGAAGATTCTTATACATAAACATGAATTCATGACGGAGCCTGAAACCCAATACGCTTCCTCCATAATATGTAATATCACTTATCCATGGTCGTCGCATCCATGCAAAGCAAAGCAGTATCATCCATGTGTCTTGTTGACAAAGACCTCCTGACTGTTCAACACTTGGGGACTTGATCTCATTGGCAAGATCAATTCAACTTCAGCGTTGACCCCATCAAGTCAGTAACACTCAACAACATCATTGAGGATAACAAGGCATGATCAACAGAAGCTCTTCACACCAAGACCGTCTAGGGAACTTGCACTTTCTATTGATCACATTTAGAGTACCACTACTTCTACCTGCTTCAAAACACCATACTGCCAATTGGAGACAAGAAATAGAATTAAGGTCCTCATCCCAAGAGAGACGATGCTAGCAACACCAACAAGATAGAGTTTTTATACCTGCAAGACAAGTTGTTAGTACAAATAAGAGAAGAAAATGAGATGAGGAATAAAGGGGGCTTATACTATTCGCATACACGTTCTCTCTCTTGTCCATCCAACATGTCTCCTATTGCATACCCATCCAAGCAAGGATCTTCTCACATGTCTTTCCAAGTCAAGGATCCTCTCTCATGACCGTCCAAGCTATAGACTCTCACTTATCCGTCCAAGTTGTGGCCTCCTATCTTGCATGTACAACAATGTGAGCTTGCATACTCATATTTAAAAGCCTGAACTGCTGATGTTGCATTCCAGATGATGATACCGCGCCTCTATACATTTCTGTCAATCATTCCTGAATTGCAGATCCATCAACGTGACGATATTCAGAGTTCGAGCCTACTGTAATATCTCTGGTAATATTTAACAACTAATTCTTGTTACTTTATTTTCATCAATGGTGAACTTTAAAAAAAATGCAAAAGAATTATTGAGTAGGCGCTTATCCTTACTCTCTCTCTCATGCACTTATCCCTGTCTTCTCTCAAAACCATCAGAACAACACTGGCGCTCACTATATTTCCCAGATGTTCTATGATTTTATATTACAAACCTCAAGCTCCTAGATGGATTTCCCACTAGTATAGAGCAAATTGAGTATTATTTGGTGATCCCAAAATTGAATTCCAAAATCACCTTATGACAAGATAGAAACTTAAGTTCATGTCTCTCAAAATCTCAAACTCCTAGATGGACTGTCCACTAGTATAGAGCAACTCAAACTTGTTCCAGGTGCAACGATTCTATAACTGAATCCCTTGAACATGTTCCGTATGTACATATCAATATTAAGACTCACATTGAGTAACATTGATTCGTTATTGTATTCACAGTATCTATATAGACTTTTGGTATTTGAAGTTTGTTCATCAATAATGCAATACTGAACTCATACATGTACAACTCTCAGCTGAGTTTCATGGACCCACTAGTGTTTTATATTCATTAAGACTCATATTGAGTAATATTGAACTTGTCTCAAGTTGCAGGAATTCCATGGATGAATTCCTTGAACTTGTTCTGTATACGTATTAATGCTGGGATTCTAGTCCTCTCAGTGTTGTGACGGCACTACTGCCTCAACACTCCTCTCAGTGTT
>JAJJMC010003991.1:4261315-4277156 GCA_023531435.1 Papaver californicum | reverse complement strand
TCTCAGTGTTGTGACGGCACTACTGCCTCAACACTCCTCTCAGTGTTGTGACGGTGTTATTGCCTCAATACTCTTCTCAATATTGTGACGACACTACTGCCTCAACGCTCCTCTCAGTGTTGTGAAGGTGCTACTACCTCAACGCTCCTCTCAGTGTTGTGACGGCGCTACTGCCTCAATGCTCCTCTCGGTGTTGTGACGACACTACTGCCTCAACGCTCCTCTCAGTGTTGTGATGGTGTTACTGCATCAACACTCCTCTCAATATTGTGATGGCGCTACTGCCTTAACGTTCCTCTCATTGTTGTGACGGTTCTACAGCCTCCACACTTTTCTTAGTGTTATGAAGACACTACTGCATCAACGTTCGTCGTAGTGTTATGACGGCACTACTGCCTCAATACTCCTCTCAGTGTTATGACGGCACTACTGCCTCAACACTCCTCTCAGTGTTATGACGACACTACTGCTTCAACACTCCCATCTCACTTCCTCAATACTCTCATCTCAGTGTTCTGAGGCATCACTGCCTCAACACTCCTCTTAGTGTTCTGACAGCACTACTGCCTCAACACTTCTCTCAGTATTGTGATGGCGCTACAGCCTCAACGCTCTTCTCAGTGTTATGACGGCGCTACATCCTCAACGCTTATCTCAGTGTTGTGACGGTATTACTGCGTCAGCGCTCCTCTCAGTGTTGTGACGTCACTACTGCCTCAACACTCCTCTCAGTGTTCTGACGGCACTACTGCCTCAACTCCCATCTTAGTGTTCTGAGGCACCACTGCTTCAACACTCATCTTATTGTTCTGATGGCAGTATTGCCTCAACACTCTGTACAACCAACTAATATTTCAAAGACCTTCCCATTGTTGTTACGGTAGAAGAAGAATGCTACAAGTGCCTAAGAGTACAATTGCAAAAAGAGAAAAACTTGCTCAAATAAAAATAAATATTATTCCAGCTGGACTTAGTATGAAGTTGATTTGGTCCTTATGCCCTGCTAGTCTTACCTAGCCTTACCTACTAATCCATGCTCTTCATACAAAGCTCTCTGGGCCAGTTCTACCTCATAGGCTATTCAACTTTAGACGATTACTCGATGCTGCAAAGTATCAACTCAAGTCAATTGTAAAATTCCCAGTAATATCTAATGGTTAAGCTTGTTGATTGATTTTGCTTATGTTAAAAAGAATCACCATTCAATGCTTACTGCGGCACATTATTGTACCTCACTAAGCAGGGGACTTAATATAGATGATGGATTTTTAACAAAGGATAAAATAGTAAAATCATCTCTACTCGGCATTAGAATCAAAGAAATAATATAATTTTTTCTATGTTGTTGACCCGGTATTAAAATCATAAATTCTTATTTTACATTCCGTAAAAGAATCAAAACATCAAACGCTCACTACAGGCATATCATACTGATCATGTAGCCTCTCTGAAAATACACATATGACATTAGAGTCTCACACAGCTGAGCTCTCAATATTCCACATACAACATTAGTATTGTGCAACTCAATGCTTATTCTTCTACAATGATAGGGAATCTCCTAGATGAATTAATTACTAGTATAGAACATCATTATCCTCAAAGTATCACTGGTGATGATTACAATTTTTTCCCAGATGATCTCTCACTATACAGAATAAGCATCCAGAACACCTCCTTGTTCCTGAGTGGATGTTAATGCTCCAAGATAGATTGCATACTAGTATAGAGCAACTTAATTCCTCTTTATTTCCTCTAGTTTAATATTTAAAGTGGCTTTATATCAATATTCAAACTCTAATTGAATAACATTGATTGGTCATAACGCATAACAAGATGTGCACGAATGCACTAAGACGAAACACTGCGTTTTCGTAAGTCACCGCTACACCAAATGCGAAACCCAAAGCTTTAATAATGATTAATCGATCTTAAATAGCATATTCCAAATGTTGGTTACATTGAAAATCCCAACATTGGTCGAAATACAACAAAACCCTAGTTTTGGTTAATACCCAATTTTGGTACATCATCATAGTCACCTTGTAAAAACGTGATGATGAGTATGGAATAGGGCAAAATGTTTTAAACAATATATGTTCCTCTATTTGTCCACTATAATATACTAAAATGGCATCCCATTCCGAATAACGTTCTAAGAGATATGATTCAAACCTTAGATGAACTACAATCTGAAAACTATCAGAATTTCATCTGGAGAGTTACTGTTTGCTCCGTTTGATGACCGAAACGAGATGAAAACCTAAATATTTTAGCGTAGGGATGTAGCCAGCGATCTCATAATTGAGAATTGGGGCTGATCATCGAAAACGGACATCGTATGAAGAATCTACAACGTTTTTACTAAAGGACGTCACATCTGAAAATTCCGGACGTGAAAAGCTAACATGTTGCTACGAAGAGCTATAGTCGCGTAGAGCTATGGTCGTCAAGAGCTATGGTCGTGAAGAGATATAGTCACGAAGGGCAAATAAGAGGAGGACAAATAATAATAAAAAAAAGGGTTATGGGACCGGTGCCAACCGGCCGGCCGGTTGGCCACCCTTGGTCGGTCCCCACTCCCTCTTCTCTTAAGTTTTATTATTTTATTTTTAGGGTTTTCCTAATCTCCTAAAAATTCCTTCACAAAGCAAGGTCTCGCATTTAACAAGGTCCCGGAACAATCTAATATATATATATATATATATATATATATATATATATTAAAATATCGTTATTTTAATATTTCTAAATTTTGCTCTTCTCCGTAATTAGTCCTTGCATTAATATCATTATTAAATATGTGTCAAAATACTGCAACCGACTATATGATAGGCGAAGCATGGAGTCGCAAATACCAAGTCCACTCTTTCACTAAACCCGTGCTACCACCTTGGTCGTTCCCCGTTACCACCTTGGTTGGTCCCTCTATACCACCCTGGTCGTTCTCTCTCTTCCACCTTGGTCGGTCTCTCAATCACTTCTTAGTCCTGCTACCAACAATATACTGAATTTCTTTACTTTATCATTTCACAGTAATACAAAATTAAAATTATTTCGCAATTACTAATACCAATATTCACATGAACCTAGCGTTTACACAAGCCTAGTGCTTATATGAACTTAGTGCTACCATAAACTTAGTGCTCACTCGAGTTCACACTCACACGAGTTTTGTACTTACACAAGCCAGCGCTTACACGAGACTAGTGATTACGAAACATTATCACTTGCGCAACTTCAAAAGTCGTATGAATACATTGTTGTCTCAGCCGACACAATGATACTCTTCAACTATCAATGTCAATATCAATTAGACTCTCAAACACAATGGTGAATTAAACATCATTACTAGTCTCAACGATATGTTAGTCTCATCAACATGCTAGACTCAGCAATATCAATATGCTAGACTCAGCAATATCAATATGCTAGTCTCTTTAATATGTTAAGACTAATAGTCTAGCTAGGTCAACAATTGACCAAATAATAAACGTCTATAAAATAGACTCAAACCATGTTCAAGATATCAACAGTCACATGAGGGGTATTCATTAGGGTTTTGGTCTGGAGGCCTACAACACGTGCAGTGTAACAATACATTCACGATGAGAAAGTATAAAATTTGTGCCGGCAGTTGAAGGTGTGAATGGAGTAGTGGTCGCATAACTGTCAAGTCCTACTAACACGATAAAAATTGGTTATCAACACACGATTTCCACTTCTATTCTCTCTCACTCCTCTGCAACTGCCACCACTTACGAGATCAATGTGTTAACTTCCACTTATATAAATAGGTTCTTCAACCTATCCACAAAAAAACAGGATTTTCCTTAAGAAAAATTTAATCTTATAAGCACTTGAATGATCGCATAGCTATCATCTTAGAGATTCTATGAAAACTCACTTTCGTCTTCGTAGCAGTTCAACACATCTCACATTCAATTCTATTGATCTTAATACTCTCTCAGTTTCCCTCCCTACAGATCAACCCTTCTCCTTCCTTCGTGACTAAAGCGAAATCGAAACGGTCGTTTTTTGATTTAGGCCAATTTCGTATAGATTGATCTCTCGAATCTTAAAGTACTTCTACAGTACAAATATTTGGTGTTTAAACGATTTGATCTCATAAATATTAACCTACTCGATCATTTTTCCCTTTTTTTTACCCTTCAATCGTTTTTATCCGCGAACACTTATTCGACGCAATCGATCATAAAGAGTCGTCTCGCGTTTACGGTTCTTTTCTTGAAAGCAGTCCATCAGTGCTATTGGAGGAGTTGTTATCGATGCGCTTTTTTTAGAACCCTTCCTAACAATAATCCTTCTCTTTCGGTAATATCAAATTCAAACTCTTTATATCAATTTCATATTAGTTACTCGCTCAAACATTATAAATTACACTATATGAAGCAGCTAACTGTCTTGATCTCTGATTTAGTTTGGTGATATAATTTGAGAAATTCGTGATTTCGATTCTGAATTTTTTCGGTTAAAATCCTCAAATTTTGTTGGCGAAGAAGATGCAAAGTTTACTTTCTCAAATAGGTCTACTGAATCTTCTCATTCCCAATTTTTGAGTTTCTCGTTGATAAATATTAGTGAATTAGGTTTCTTTAGGATTCTAATATATTAATTTGGTTAACTTTGTAGAGTTATTCATGATGGATGTCATAAATCAGAATAATGTCTTAGGTGAGTTGGAATCTGAAACTTCATGGGTTGAAGGTGGTGATTAAAGGAAGATGGTGGGGTATGTACGCTAAGAATGGTCAAACGAAATTCAAATTAACAAAAGTTAGCTTCTAATGCATAATTTTATAATTATGTTCATCCTAACAGAACCCACTGACACATTTGATTCTGATTCAACTTTCTCTCAAGTAACTCAATATTACAGAAGTGGGTTCCCTATATTGATGAAGCTAATTTGTGCATTTGGTGCTATCCATGATATGTCAAGGTATGTATCCATTTGTCTCCTCTCTGTTTCGGCATGTCTTGGTATTGAAAACCCTAATACTCGCTTTGTATGTCTTTTTGCCTTTGGTTTTTGCTTGATGCAGTTCCGTCTTGGTGCAACGTGGGCTCTCTTCTGATGGTGGTGTGCAAAGCTTGGGATTCTATAAATCCTTTTTTTTTTGTATCCAGCTCATATATTTTGTTTGTGCTCAATTTTATCTCATTATTCTTCAACACACAACTCACAAATGACCCTAGGTATTATATCAATTTGCAGTGATCGAAAATTGAACCTCCCCCAAATTAATGTCCATGTAAGCAGATCTATATCATATGGTAATTCTCTGTAAACCTTTGATCTTTCATCTTTGTACTTTGTTTCATATCTAATCTCTTTCGTAAAGAATGTTTAAATTTGGGGATTATTTGTAGTTTAACTGAATTGTATTAAATGGGCTAAACATGTTTGATTGATTGATTTATTAGGATTTTCTTCCTATAAGAATATGTTTGATTATTTGGTAACATATTTCTTCGACAATATGCACTTTGACAAAATAATCTCGGCCAACATTATTTGACAAATAGCAACCATGTATCCCATTTGAATCCACCAGAAAATCTAGGTTATTTCTACTTAATTCAGTTGAGTTTACACAGTATAATGAAAAATTGTATTGGGAGCCTCTCTGTAAAAAGAACGACGGTTTGTTATTAAGATCACTTTGATATAGGTTTCTTAGAATCAATTTTTCTAATTTTGATTTTCCTAAGTTAGGGTTTAAAGTATTTCTACCTTCTCTTTTCTTTTCGGATTATCAAATTATCAAAATGTGAACTGATCATACAACTGTTGGATCATATTTAATACAAAATCTCAATAGTTTATCTTTTTTTAGGCAGGTTTTCTTTAGTATTTAGCTCGGCTTTTCATTTCCTCCATGTTGATTTACAATTTTGGTTTAGAATGTTATCGTAGACTTAGTTTATCATCAAAACATAATTTCACATTTGCATTTGACAATTTTCAGGAAGCACAAAACTCCTACCTATAGTGTTTTCGAGGTTGAATGAAAATATTTACGATGTTTTTGATTCAATAATACTATGCAGTAACGACTCATTGTATGTTTACTCTATCTCAGTTGTGGGGTCTGTTTCGTACAAAATTTATAAATGAGAAAGTTTATTTTTGGGTAAGTGGATTACCGTTCAAATTAGTTTGGATCAGATATATTTCTCCACAAATCTTTTATAGTTCTTAGTTTTGTATTTCAATTGTTATTTAACGTATAACACTATTATAAGTTGGCATTGCAAAGCAAGAAGGCTTGATGACACATACTTACTTCTATGCAGAGAGGTGGAAAACGGGATTACACCTACTGCCAGGACATGGTAATCCGTATCTGCAACTTTATTAAAGAGATTGATGAAGAATATTGATAAACTTCAGTAGGATTAACAGTCTGGAACCATTTTTGGTTGGGCTGTAAGTTGGATCCATACAGCCTCGGCTTCAGAGGGTTGAAAGTGTTCTGCAACTTTGGAAATTGACTCATACTAGCTCGAATCGTTTCCGATGACTATGCTAAATCCGACCGCACTGTTGATGCTCAAGTAATTAATTACTTATATACTGTACTGATTATAGTTGGTTTACTTATATTAAACTTTTCTCTTATTATTATTTTGACTTATGTTTAGTTTGATTAATATCGGTTGTAGGATTTGCTAATGAAATCAACTTTGGATTCAATATTCAAAGTGGGGTTTGGCGTAGAATTGAACAGTATTGCTGGATCCAGCAAAGGAACCCAGTTTTCTAACGCCTTTAATGACTCGAGTGCGATGACTCTATGGCGATATGTTGATATACCCTGGGAGATTAAGAGGTTTTTAAATGTTGGATTTGAAGCCAAGTTAAAGAGGAATATCAAAATTGTCGATCATTTCATATACAAGGTTATCAATAGCAAGATCGAACAAGGCTCCAAGTCGGCAGACAACTCACTGGTGGATGATTTCTTTATCACGCAGTACATGCTCAGATATATTTGATGACCTTCATTTCATTGCAATCCTGCAGGAAGATGTAAAGATTGTCAGAGAGCTTCCCAAGGAATTGGAATTAGTTCCTAGAGCTCGGAGACACTTCTGTTCGTGGGGAAGTATGGGCTACTATGAAGAGATGACAGGATTATGGAAGGATTATCAGTTATGTTTTTCTACATCTTGGCATTCAGCATGATTCCAGGCATATCATCATATCTGTTGAACCTTAGAAAGTTCAAAATTAAATTTTGGATGATGATCTCCATCATAGAGGAGATCACCATCACTGTTCATATGGCCCAGATGACTGTAATAAGGTCTTTAATAAGGTGATGATTCTTTGAAAATATTGTAGGAATCTGAAACAATATTTATGGCAGGTGCTTCACGATGCAAAATCTGATTCCCGACTAGCAAACAATGACCTCCCTCTTGTCATCCAGAGGTTGCGGTGCCGTGCGTTATACAATGCTCTCCGCTTTTCTCCTTCAATTGAGAATCTGGCAAAGGTCTGATCTTTGTGGTATATACCACTTCTGCTTTTATTAAGTGGTATATAAAAGCTGTTGAATCACAGAAAGGTAAGTATTCCCCATCTTAAATTTTATAAATCTTCCTCTGAAATTTTTAAACCAGGCATGATTTGTCAAGGAAAGATTCTATACAGTACAATATTCAAGTGTAAAATCTAAATGTTTGTCTTTCCCTCCTAAAACGGCATTAAAATCCAAACAAATTCATGCTAACTATTAAGGTGGTAGAGAAAAAGCAGAGGCCGTAATTGTTCTAGCAGTTACCACGTTTTGATGTTAAGCCATTGTTTCCTGTTCTTGATAGGAATGTGTTGACTGAATTTTTGGTGATACAATACTATTATGGCCACCCCTATTTTATGCAAGACAATTACATATGAACCATAATATTTATATAATTTCCTTAGAAGATTCGTCCATCTGAGCAAGCAGTCTTCGAGAACAAGCATTCCAAGATGCCTGCGTCTTTTATGGAAGAGCGTGCTGAACGTTTTTCTCAAACAGAGCTATTCGGTCACCTTCTTTGAGTTGGATGTGATACTCTTTGATTTGGATTTTAAGTATATAGACTAATGCGCTTAATTCTTTCTCGATACAGTTCAGGTATATGATTTTTTGTTCCAGCAACATGCAAAATGCAGTACTAATTGACTGACTATGAGAATTTGGAGCTTTTGTGTGTATGTGCATTGTCTTTTAATTTTTCGGTGTCACTATTTATGAAAGATGAGCTATGTACTGACAGAGTATTTTTGTGATTCAATTAGTCGGTGATACTACATTAGGTACCCATGCTCGATTACAGTTATATTCAAACAAAACTCTCACATAATATGTTGAACTGTTTATGCTTTTCTGACCGAGTTCTATTTCCACATTTTTAGCTTAGTGGGTGTTGAGCTACTTTGTTCCTTGCCTTGACACCAATATGTTTATTAAGCCGAGTTGTAGTGTACATTTCAGGAATTGGTTAACCATGTTGAGGAGTTATGGAACCAGGAAGATATTTCTGAAATGTAAGGAAACATTAAAGAGGGCATGTACAAATGGAAATTCATCAACTGTCATGAGCTTCGGACTGGAGCTGTATGTGCATACATTTCGCTTCCCGCATACACAACTGGATTCCAGTCCGAAGGCATTTGATAAACCCAGGGGCAGATTAGAACCCTACGATTACCATTCAGAGGCGTCTTAAAAGTCCCCGTGCTTAGATCATGATTTGAAAGCATTTGGTAAGTCCCGGAGGAAGATTTAGACCCTACAATTACCATTCAGAGGCGTCTAATAAGTCCTTGGGCACAAAAGAAGACCTCAGATCACGATTTTGAGGCATTTTGTATAGTCCCAGGGGCATATCAAGACCCTACAACTGCAATCAGGAGGCACTTAATAAGTCCTTTTAGGGTGAGTGCTCATAACTGTTTTGCTTAGTTTTAAACCTGTCACATGGTATCTCATATATCTGTTATGTACACTTCTTTATGTCATATCCACAACTGCGTATACGATGTTTTGGTTACTTTCTAAGACTGTACATTCTCCACTGCAAAACATTTAGGAAAAAACCTCCTAGGTAACCAATTTTAGTGTAGGCTTGCAACTTAGCTACATGATATTATTTCTAACTTTTATGTTTAAAACAATATGCAGTTACGTTTTTATTCATTGATAGTCAATATGTTCTCCCCAACATTTCTCAAATTAGCAAGTTTCAGGCTTGCAGTTACTGCATAATTCAATTCCATCTTGATATCTAATTCAATTCATTGATATTATTTTATACTTTCAATAATTCTTTTCAGCCACCTAGTATCCCACGGTCAATCCCACGGATGACGTGGTGTGACTATTTTGACCGTGGGTTTTAGTCTGTTCAACTTTTTTTGGTTTATCAAAGCAATCCGAGAAAAACAAGAAAAGCTCAAATTGAAAAGAGAAGAGCCGGAGAAATGGCACAGAGCGAGGGTGATAGAGAAAAACTTATCGAAGAAAATGAAAGGTAATGTCTTCTTATTTAGTGTAATGATAAAACCTCTAATAGCATAATTAGATATAAGAAATTAAAATCATTCCCTTTCATTTCCTTCTCCAAAAATTAGGGTTTTCATTTCCTAAATTAAAATTGCCAGAAGAATTACTTTTAGAGATATTTAGTCATATCGAAGGATCAAAATCTGATTGTGATTCATGTTCTTTAGTTTGTAGAAGATGGATGAAAATTGAAAGGATTAGTTGAGAAATCTGATTGTGATTTTGATTAAATTATTAGTTGAGAAATTTGTTAATGTTAGAAAAAAATTTATTGATGAGCGATTACCGGTTCCAATATCGCCTATTCATTCTAGGTATTCGTATGGGCCGTATCAGGATTCCCGGAGGAAACCTACTGTAAGTTGATTAACTTTGTAATTCTTGTTTCAAAGTTTGGATTTTTTTTTTAGATCAGGGCATTATCTTATTTGGATTAATATAGGGGTTTTCCTCGGTTTGTTTGGGGGGTTCTGTGTGATAGTGTGGAAATGTTTTGGAGTTGAGTAAATTTTTGATTACTTGGAGAATCTACAAGTGATAGTTGCTGAACTTAAGTGAATAGTTTATTAGCATTCCCGATATATCAAATTCACTTGTAATGGGACTGTAATAGATTAATATATAGCTGGCCTGAGATGGATGAGAGATATTTATTTAGACTGTGGGAGGTGTTTGAATAAGTCCGTGGGAGGAAGCTATATGTATACCTAGTTTAATTTCATACTCGATCTTGAAGAGTTTAGAGTGAGAGTTTGTTGTCCAAATACATACATTTCTAAAATTCTGTAGTTGTAAATGGTTGTTCCCATTTTTGCTTACTTTAGTCTCGGACTTCAGATGGATTAGAGGCTTCTAATTTAAGGTTTTGACTGCCATTAAATTCGGCTTTAGAAGGTGTTCGAGTAAAGTGGCTGTGTGAGGCTCTATTTAGACTGGCTCACTTGCGTAGGCGATATCAAAGGGATTTAGATCAACAGTTTGTTGTCCAACTAGAAAGCCTCTGAGTTGTAAGTAGTTGTTTTCATTTTTGATCACCTAATGCATCAGGACATCTGCTCTTTATACCTGTAAGTAAAGTAATTCCATTTTATATGCTGAAACTTCCACAAAGTATGTCTTCTGCCCGAACTCTTGATGCCCTTAGGGAACCATCTTTGTCTTTGTCATACAGGAATCATTTTCCGTGTGAAGAAACATACAAGTGTTGCAAAACTGTTAATTTACTTTAGATGATTTGACCACCCATTTCATACTTTGAACCATTTACCTTATCAGATGCTGGTTTGACTTCTCTTGCTCAGATTGTTAGACTAGAAAAGTTGAGCTTAATCTGGTGCTCAAACATGAGAAATGAAGGACTAACATCCCTGGCTGAGAAATGTCGGAATCTGAAATCCTTGGATTTACAGGTAATTGTGCTTCACTTGTATAATTGCAGTTTGCTTTATGTGTTGATTAAGGAACGATGCGGTATCTGTAATTATGCAATTGAATTCTAGTGCCTTCCCTTGCATAGTGTTTCCTTGTTGGTGGTTGGTTTGGTTTATCTTTCTCCTATTGTCTCATTTTGTCTGTTAGGCTTGGTATGGTACTCTTCCTTTTTCTTCCTTATCTGTTGTTGTCTCTTTTACCCCATGGCTTGTTTGGTTTGTCGTATTTTCTATGACCTCCTTTACCTGGATAGATAACTTCTTCAACTATCACTATTCTCTTCTGTTCATGCAAGTAGCTTAAAAATGCTAAACTACATAAGGTAACCATCACTATACATTCTGCCAATTCTGTCACTCACATGTGCACAGTGGAGTACCTAGCTAGACCTTTTTATCAATGCATTTCATATATCATAATCAACAATAATGTAGTATAGCACTGCCATAGAGAAATAACAACTCAGAATCAGATGGTAACAAATACGTACACTTTGAGGAATTTAAGCGTTAAGAAACAAAATGATCACTTAGATAGTGAAATACTTACCAATAACTGGCCGTATTCTCCTCCGAGTAGGTTAAGGTTTTCAGCACCGTTCGACGACTGAAGGTTAGTTACGAAGCTTTGTTGAGTCGGAATTTTGCCATTAGTATAACAAATGGATATCAAAAGTTAAAAACATAAGACTAATTAAACTAATCATTTCAATTTTCATCCATCTTCTACAAACTAAAGAACATGAATCACAATCAGATTTTAATCCTTCGATATGACTAAATATCTCTAAGAATAATTCTTCTGGCAATTTTGATTTAAGAAATGAAAACCCTAATTTTTGGAGAAGGAAATGAAAGGGAATGATTTTAATTTTTTATATCTAGTTATGCTATCGGAGGTCATTGCACTAAATAAGAAAACATATAATTTTCGTTTTCTTTAATAAGTCTCTCTATTGCTTTCGCTTCTGTGCCTTTTCTCCAGCTCTTCTCTTTTCCAGTTGAGCTTTTCTTGTTTTTC
Source organism: Papaver californicum (assembly GCA_023531435.1). Taxonomy (NCBI): domain Eukaryota; kingdom Viridiplantae; phylum Streptophyta; class Magnoliopsida; order Ranunculales; family Papaveraceae; genus Papaver; species Papaver californicum. The sequence goes on along the minus strand of JAJJMC010003991.1, from coordinate 4,265,121 downwards.
CCGGAAAGTTGAACAGGTTAAAACCCACGGTCAAACTAATCACGCCATGTCATCGATAGAATTGACCGTGGGATATTAAGTGAGCTGAATAGAATTATTGAAAAAAGAAAAAGTGAAGATTTGGTTACCTATTATAACCGTGGGATATTAAGTGAGCTGAATAGAATTATTGAAAAAAGTGAAGATTTGGTTACCTATTATAACCGGACCTAATGTTGGAAGGAGAAGAAAAACTTACAATAGAAACGTCCAAAACCCTATTTAACTTCTAAAGATTAAACCCTTCGGAATTTGGCAAAACTAGTTAACTGAGTATGTTCAGGGTCGTTAGTTGAGGTCAAAAGGTTGGAGGCCCCAGTCCCCACCACGCTAAAGAGGCTCATGTCGGACTCCCAAAGAGAGGGCTATCAGAGACAAATTGAATAACGCTATCGTTCCTGATTCAACATGGATGGGACTTCATGCTCTATACTGCAATGTTTAGTGTTTGAGATGGAGCTTCAAGACAAATGAGTTCAGGATTAAATTCTCTTGCGTCAGCCTCAGCAGCATTGATAAAAGAACAAACTCACCAATTTGACAATTTGTAATGTACCTATGGCGGCACAGACATTTTGTGGTAGTCAGAAACTGTTTAGAACACTGAATTACCTTTAAAGATAGCATTTTGTCTTGTCAATTATACCAAATTCATCAAATATACAATTTATTGTTAAAGGTTTATAGTAATCATATTTATTCTAATTGTTTGTCTTCGAACCAAAAAAATAGAAGGAAAAAAAAAAGTAGACTGCAATTCGTTAATCAGTGATGAGGTTTTGGGCATTCTCTATTTTCAGAGAGTGGGTAGAGATCTTAAGAAAAATAATTAGAAATTCGAGCAAGAGAGTAGAGTAGAGGTGAAAGATCGTCTGTCGAAACAAAATAATGTTCGTCTGTTGAAACTGGTTAGAAAAAGAACCACGAAATAATGTGTTTTAACACTATCCCTTTCATAATAGAGTAGAGAAGAGGCGAAAGAGCGCCTCGTCCACTATGTTAAGTTGAAGAGAAGTGCCACTGCGCCACCAAAATGAAATCAGAGAACACCCAAAAATTTAAGAGATTGAGTAGAGATCTTACGGAAAATAATAAGAAACTCGATCAGGTAGTGAAAATACTAAAGTGCCTGCAAAATAATGTTCATCCATCCAAAATGGGTAGGGCCTGGACACACCAAAAAAAGTCAAAATTTGATATTCTCCAGGGCGTGAGTTTGAACATTCCTTCAAGAAAGTAAGTTATGACGGGAGAAAGCTTAAAGGTGCCAAAATGATTTCCCTTGTTATATATACATAACACATTGTAAGACTTGCTTAGAAAAACGAACAAAAAGAACTGCACTTTACTGCTCAGAATCAACTTAGTCCATTGTTCTCATCCAATTTTCTTACAGGAAACTTGGTTCAATCTCGAACAAGAAAGATCAAACCTTGATTAATCAACTTGAACAAAGATCTTCATAATTCAATGTCTTTATGAAGAAATTAAGCAAGCATGTTGCTAATTTTAGGTCTACATAATCCAATCTAAAGTTCAAAATAAGGTATTATGTAGGTGGTAACAGTGAAAGTAAGACCCGCAAAATCTCCTTCCAAATCCTCTATTTGAGGTATTTAAAAAGCAACGGCGCAACCTGTTATGGTGAACAAAGAATTCAGTTGAAAACCAAAAGGAAAATAAGTATTTTTACTCAGATCTTTATTGCTTACAAATCAAAATACAGAACACTTACACATTTGTCAACACAAAACCAGTAATCAAAGTACTGTCCTGTGCAGTGCTTTTGGCCACTGTCGTCATCTTTGATCCTCGTAACACATTCCTGTAAACAGTACAATGATCCATATTAAGCATCATTACCATCTCATTAACCTAACCAATAATAATTCGAATTTTCTAGTCAAGGCCAAACCACAGCTAGCCAAATTCAATGAAGGAAACCACAAGGATTACATCAATTATTCACATCTGCCTCATGAATATATATTTTTAAGGGGTCAGTAGACACAACCTACTCATACTTCAATTCATCATGGCCTCATATAAAAAGGATAACTAAAAGGAAGGAAATCCTGTAATTATATGCACACGGATAAGCCAACCAACTACTTCGAAACTTTCGCCTGAATAGTATTGCACAAGGCTCGTGAAACTAATAAAAAAGTGTATCCAGCAGCAAAACTGAAGCTGTGTCAGAAAAAGCTATACTGTGTTTCTATTTTCCTGCTTGGTCTAATTATAACAAACCTACATTAGAATTTTACCAAAGAAATCCCAGCAGATTAATGCTCTCATCACCGTGTAACCATTTTGTAGAAGATTTACCACATCTGCCTCATGAGTCATGATAGATAATTAAACATACAAACAAGCTATATTGATATAATACTTACTATGTTACTAGAGAATACATGTAGCAAACACACATTGAGACCTAGATTCTCAGTTGTATCTAAGGCACCCAGATTAGGGATGCAGATGCAGCACCGTCTTGAGACAAATATACCACTACCGAATAAGTCACATATAGAGAGAAGAGTTTCTATATCCAATCCATTCCATTTATCGTTCAATGACATGCTTTGCTTTCAAGTTTTTAGCCTCTCCATGTATATCATTGCTTCTTTGGATATATCACGCTTATCACTTCGAACCTCCCCTCTCGTTTCTTGCATAAAAATCCTTGAACGCGGAGAGGAACTTTAAAAGAAAAACTACTACATAAAATAGTGGGTTTCAAGGGGATGATCTTCAGAAACACAATATGATAATAGCATTGTAAGTAGAGAAAGGTGCATTCCTGAATTCAAAAAAGTGGCAGACTCCTTACAAGATCAGTATTCGCCTCCAAGCGAAAGCTAATACAATAGGATTACACTTACAAGGAGCAAATAACAATGATATCTGTTGAGCTTCATCGAAGTTCACAAGTACGAACTTCAGAAAGGAAAACACAAGCATGTAATAGTTACAAGTATATAATCTGGTATAAACTTAAAAGATATACGCATAACCATCTATGTCAAAATTTGGTTGACTAGTTCCAGTATTAAAAAGTAAATTGATGGTATTTGGCAATGCAATGCATCGGTAACAGGTTTGAAAAACCAAGAAGTTATGCAAACATTATTTGAGCTTGTAAGAGCAAATATCTTTCGTGGTTGACTGCAACATTTGATATATCCTGAAATAAGCTTCTGAACAGAACATTCAAATTTCTTACACTCGGACAGTTAATGCATGAGATAAAGAATTACCCTGTACGCAAACAAGGGTCTGACACACTTGGCTCTGCAGCCATCCTCAAGTAACTTCTTGGGGTCAACAGGCTCCTCGTCCGACCTGACAGATGAAAAGAGACAAGGTCCAATTTCAGAAACAAGACAAACAATCCACAATATGACACATCCATAAAAGATAGGACAAACAAAATGGCAGACAAGAAATAAGCATATAATCTCAGCTTGTGGTTCATCAATTGAGGAAAATAAGTTTCCTGAATGTCTTTTGGGTTACACATTAAGACAAAGTTATGTACTTCATATTAAATCAACCTACTGAATCTTATAGAGCCACAGGTTGAATGCAGTGTAGTATACTATCGCAATGATAACACATACGCAGTCCTAAAAGATTCCTATGAAATTAAGGAGTGAACACTGCCAGGGCTATTGGTCCGGAATTACGGAAGACATAAGAGAGACAAATATTCTGCTAGTCAACTCGTAACTAAGATTTCAGTCCAGGGGTTCGGGGTATCATTG